>CAJUYH010003742.1:0-30657 GCA_910591685.1 Galerucella tenella | reverse complement strand
TTTTTTTTTTGTTATTTTCTTTTCGAATATAAAATATATATAAATTTTTTAAGTCGAATAACATTTCACTAACTTCATGCAAACAACATGCAAACAAAAAAAATTTCCTCTTTCATTTGCAAATTGATACACCCACATTATACTATTTATATTTATAATTATATATATATATTCATGTGTGTATAAATGCATGTATTGACTTCGTGATTTACATTTGAAGAAATAAAAAAATTGCGCGTTATTTTATTCGTTCACATCATGCAATTGCCACACCGTTGTTTTTCCTTAATTAGAGGTAATAGTAATAATAGTTGTAATGTCAAAGTTTACAAAAATATTGTTTTTGTCTTAAAGTAAGGTTATTCACATGCAATGGCATAATAAACTTTGGAAGGAGACATTATTTGAAACCTCCAAAGAGAAAATACAAAAAAACAAAAAATAACAATGGAATGGTGGAAAATGCTTCGATGAGAAGAAAACAAACATATTTACGCAGCGTCATATTACAATAATTGCCATTGCTCCACAAACATTTTTGCACCAAGATAATGTGAATATTATTCAACAGATTAATATTTCAATTTCTTCAATTCATTATTTCTACTTCCCTCTATTTAGCAATTGCCCCAATATATTAGTCTATGTAACAAACTCTCATACTATCCACGATGCATTTGGCAACTTTGATCGCTGCCCAAAACTTGTTCAATATCAGAACGAACAATATATACGATAACAATAGCTGCAACAACAGTCCATATTATTGATAGCATCATAACGTATTTGAGTGTTCGCAATTCTTTATGTAATTTACTGTGACACTCTTCCAGATGCGTTATCTAAAATGATAAAGAACCCGAAACGATAAAAACAATAGAGAAGTCAATCAATCAATTAAGAATAATAAGGAATCCAATTAATCGTAAAAAATATACTATAATCAATTTTCACCTTTGTATACAACGTGTCAGTCGTACGATCATTATTCACTGATGATGATGATGATGATAAAATTGAAGTTGTTTCATTTGCACCATCGCGACACCAAACTCTATGTTGCTCTGCTGATTTACCATTTATCTAATAGATATGCAAATAAAAATATAATTTCACAGTGATAATTTTTTTCTCTCATAAAGTTACCTTCCAAAACTCAGTCAATTCATCTGCTGTCATTTTTGCATCATTCATGGGTAGCCACATAACCAAAAATTTGTCATTGTGCAGCAGTGTGCGTAAATTGAAGCCAAGCTGCAGTGAAACTGATACAGTGACTTGTTGTCCTGGTGATAAAGTTCCCGTACTTCGACGTACACGAAATTTCTCTGGTGCCGTTGTTTTAATCTGCATCACCAAAAATAAATATAATCAATACATGTATAAATAGGGGCAAAATGAATTGATTAATTGCTATATTTACCTTGTATGAAAGACATTTGTCTGTCGTTTGATTTTTTAATACAATCGTGCCCATTATTTCCTGTCCATCTTTATTGAATGAAATTACATCCGGTGTGATGGCCAGCACTAGAAAAATTAATAAGTAAATAGGAGTAAATTAATTTTAACACAATAATTTTCGTTTTTTTTTTTGTTTTAAAATAAAAATGGAATTATACTTGAATCTTCTGTCGACTGATCTCCAAATCCAGATGCAGCTTGTTCATTTAATGGCGAACCTTCGGCAAAATGAACTTTTTTATTTTCAAACTTTCCATTAACAAGCGATGATGTACCATTGCGATTTTCCGGCACAAAATGGAATACATATTCATTTGTGCCACCCCAACATTTTAATGCAACATTCGGATCAACATATTCCTTCAATGTATTTTTATTAACTTGCTTCATTTTTATTACACCTTTAGGCGGTAACCAGGATTTGATTAATTTCAATGCTGCATTTAATACCCATGGTAATTCGAGCAATATAATGTAATTTAAAAAATTTGGATAGTATAATTTGAAGAGATTAATAAGATACTTTGTCAAATCCATGTCCATGTTCGACAATCCAGCGTCGCACATATCGAAAAACAAAGATATTTGATCGCCATTTTCTTCTCTAAATATAATAATGACAAATAAAATCGATACAACATATTATAAGTATGAAATGAAAGGTATTCACCTTTCAAGTCGCTCGAACCAATAAATAATACAACGCTGCAATTCCCCAAAGTCCCTCGCTGTTTTTGTGTGCAATTTCGATTTGATAACAAACATTGTTTTTCCATTATTATCTCTGCCATATGCAAAAAATACACCGTCTTCTAAATATTCACGTTTAACATTCTCTTCATTGATATCTAAAAAAAAAAATTAATGAAATTGTACATGTTCGGATTTATTTAAGGGACAAATTGGAAAAGAGAAAAGGAAAAATGTTTGGAATAATTATAATGTGAAATTTATTACCATTAGCGCCGACTTTTTTTCTCCATTCGCAAGTCGACCACATCATTGTTAATGCCTCTTCGATATTGTAGTCGACATGCTCTAAAAATCTTCTCAACCAATCATCTTGTGATTTTATTTTCGCCAAATCGTTTGGATGAAAACTACCTAAGTAACAAAAAGAAACCATAATCATAACAAGAGCAACTTATGTTTTTATTTGTCCTTTGAATAATAGAGTGCAAAGGTCGAGGTGCACAAGTAGTCTACATAATGAATAAAATTATTAGATATTATTTTCTCTGTCAACCCAAGGTCATTCCCATAATTTAAGACATTCTCAATGTCAATTCAATGGCCAAATGTTTGTATATTATTTGTATATATTTACTTACTTTCACCAGTTGGTGCTTCGTCTTCAAATTTTTTCAAAAATTGTTCTCGCAACTCCACAATCTGCTGTTGCAAATCCATGTTGCAATATCAATTATTTCAATAATCGTTCGTTGACACTTTGACCGTGGTATGTGGTGAAGTGCACAATGAAGAGCGATAAGAGAATGATTGATAAATTAATGTATTAATGTACAATAGTGTGAATGGTGTGAAATGTATTGCAAATATTTTGACAGAGCATACTCGAGCATATTCTCGTGTGTCAAAGGTGCTCATATGTTGTATACTGTGACTGTAAAATTTAGTTTATCTCATATGAAATTCTCATCATGCTCTACAATGCTCTATAACGCTCTACAATGTTCTACAATGCTCTACAATGCTCTACAATGCTCTACAATTCGCCACGTTATACACACATCAGATATCAATATTGTTCTTCTTTACCGATAGTTGAACAATAATTATGGAAATAGGCACTGTAAAATTAGATATATTATTGAAAAAACATTTTTCAAGGAGACACAGCACAATATAGAACAAATATTTATGCTCATATTTATTTTTATCTAAAATTGATTACTTTAAAATTATTAATATGAATTATAGGATAAAGTATCTTAATATGAAAAATGTAATTATATTTTGGTCTAATAGTAATAAAATGATAAGTATTCTGTGGAGAAAAATACGAAAAATAATTTGTCGTTAAGTTCGAAACATTTAAAAATGTCATTATTTCAAGATTTCCTTTATTTTCGACGGTGTTAATGGGAACTTATGCGCCATCAGTTGGCGATTGTCCGAAAATTTGTAATTAATAATTTTTCAAATGTCCTCTATTCTATTTTACTCATTCAATGGATAGAATTTTGTGCTAAATTGTTCTCAACTTATGCACAAAGCATTTTCACGTTCGATTTCGTAAGTATTCTCAAACTAATTTGCGGCTGCCGCGAATGCCAAACTGAATCTTTGTGGTGGCCATTCGAACAAAGAAAATACGTGTGATAAACGTCTTTCAATTTGCGTAAGGTGACAATGAAAATACATATGTTGTTAATGATACACAAATTTCTACGATACGCATGGTGAAAAGCAATAATGTAATAAAGTGTCAAGAAGTCGGCAGTCGTTCGTGCAAAAGTTGACATGGAACTCTGGGCATCATTCAATGAAGCATTTATCCCATCAATATTTTGTCGCATAATGATGATAATGATGATGATGATGATGATAATAATAATAAACCGTTCATTCGTTATTTGAGGTTGAGAACCATTTTGTTTTAATTACAATATTGTGCTTTTTCTTTCTTTTTTTTTTTTTTTAAACATTATTTGAATCTATTAACTTATAAGTGCCATTCATTAATTTTAATACACAACGGCATAAAATTAATTTTCACTATTTAAATAATTGCAACTGTTTTTATAAATTATTAATGGACATTGTTTCAATGTGAATAATTTTTTGTTTTATTATTTTGTTTTCGCAACTTTTATTGCAGGAAATATGATAGAATTTGTGGCGAAAAAATGACGATGAATGTCAGTTACTTTGAATTACCACCAAACATGGATCGTGTTTGCCGGATATGTTTGTCTGAGGGTACAAATTTGTCGCCAATATTTTGTACTGAACACGATGTGACAGATTTTTCTGGTCTCGCACATAAAATACAAGTTTGTGGAGCTATTGAAATGCATGAGAGAGATGGCTTGCCATCGTTAATCTGTGATGTGTGTGTTTATAAAGCCAACGTGGCTCATGAATTTCGGCAACAGTGCCAAAATTCTGACGCACGATTACGACTGTATTATGACAAACCAGCCAGATCTAGTGTTACTGTAAGTTTATTCAAATCAAAATCATAAAAAATGATAATCGAACAATTGTAATAAATTGTTTCAGAATTCAACTACACAAACTGATTCTCATGCACGTATTATCGTACCGAAAAAAATGGATCATATGCAGACAGATTATTTTGTTAAAGAAGGAATACACGAATTGAGCCAGGAGCTTTCAGATTCAATAGAAGTTTATACTCAAAGTGATGAGACAGTTGTTACAGGAACAAATCATATTGAGACTGAAGAGAAATTGTATCTCTGTAATATTGGCTTTGGTGGTACCAAAGAATTAGAAAAAAACGCTGTGATTTTGGATACTCATCAGAATCCTGAAGAAAATTTAACAGCTGATGTTTCGCAAGTAACAATTGTTGCATCAATGGATGAAGAAGAAAGTTTGGAGCATAATCATCAAGTGATAAGTACAATAACGGACATAAAAACAAATGTTTCAGCGGAGGCATTCATTAATTCTCATATTTTAACAACGAGCATTGGTGGCGATAACGACGATGAAGAAGAAGATGATGATATGGTAATTGCTAATGAAGAGGCAGTGGTGACAGCCGACAATTGTAATGAGGATGATGAAGAGGAAATTGAAAGGGAAACGACAGAGCAGCTTGAAATCCATCAGAAATCAGATCAATTAGAAAATGATGATGACGATGATGATGATGATGATGATGATGATGATGATGAGGATAATAAAAAATGGGCTGGAAGAATTATAACTGAAGATGGAATTTTTACGAAGCGGTTAACAAGAAATGCAAAATCAATTGCTGGAAAATCATCATATAGAAATATGGAGATGGATGAAGATTCGCAAGATGCCGATGAGGAGCCAAAATTTAAATGTAAAATTTGTACGCGACGTTATACAACGCAAAAGGGTTTGAAAAATCATTCTCAAGTGCATGACAAACAGCACAAGTGTCCCACGTGTTTTAAATTGTTTTATAAATTGGAGAATATGGAGAAACATGCAAAAATACATGAATCAAAGCCGCACGCCTGTCAAATATGTCACACGTCGTTTGCAAAATCACAAAGTTTAACACGACATCTAAAAACTCACACGGAACAATCGATAAACGATGGAATAAAATTACCAAACGATGAGAGTAAAATGATAAAAATTAAAAAAGACAAAAGTGAAAATGATAATACAGATGATGATGATGATGATCAAACTTGCCCACAAACAAATGACACTGATGAATTTGAAAGTGCACCAGATTTATACAAGTGCGATGTGTGCAATCAATTTTGTTCAACGTTAAAAAATTTAAAGCGACACTCGCTCGTGCACGGTGATAAAAAGTATTCATGCACAGTGTGCAAAAAATGGTTTTTCCGACCGGACACGTTGAAAAAACACGCGGAAAAACATGGCCACGGATTACTTGACAATTTAGTAGATGAAAATAAATTGTATGAATCGGATGACGAATCATTCAATCGTATTGGCGATTCCAATACAATAACAACTAATGAAAGCAACAAAAGGGACGAAAGTGACGAAGATGGCGCATCAGGTGAATATAAATGTCAACATTGCGACAAAATTATGGCAACAAAAAAAGGTTTGAGGCGACACGTGTCGATGCACAAACCCAAAGCCGAGCCAGCCACATGTGAAATATGCAAAAAAGTTTGTGCGAGTCAAGCGAGATTGGTTTTACATCAAAAAACACACAATAAACCAAAGGAAAAAGTCCCGCGCGAATATTTGTGTCATATATGCAGCAAAGTTTATCCAAGCAATTCATCATTGACGTATCATATGAGAACGCATACGGGCGTGAAGCCACACGTGTGTAAAACATGTAATAGTGGCTTTACAACTACTACAAGCCTGGCTAATCATATTAGAATTCATACTGGCGATAAACCGTTTGTATGTCACGTCTGTAGTGCAGCATTTGCTGTTAGTTCCGCATTTAGACGTCATTTAACACGTCACACAGGCGAAGCAAATTATTTGTGTAAAACGTGCGGCAAGGCATTCAAAAGATTGAGTACATTGAAGGAACACACGTATACGCATTCAGGTGAAAAACCATATGTTTGTAAGACATGTGGAGCTGCTTACAGTCATAGCGGCAGTTTATTTGCACATCAGAAACGTTGTAGAACGCAGTATGGTGAAATGGTGACAGATGAACATCACTCTCATGTCACACATCATATTCACGTGAATAATGTGCAGTCTGCAGTGCGTTCACTCGCTGTAATTGGCCAAATGTTTTAACGAATCATTAATATTATTTTTTATTTCGATATTTTGTGTGTTTCTTTTATTATTGTATTTCTTTTTTCTATTTTTCATGCATCTTTCGTGCAAGTGGATGAGAGTTATGTTATTAATTATTACAGAAGTATAGATACAGATTATTATTAATGTGCTCTCCAATTTTCTCACAATGGCTATTATGTCATTGAGGGAGACTGATTTATATATACAATATACAGTACATATATAAATAATATACATATACAGTATGCAATGGGTTTTCTGAATTGACCGTTATTGGTAAATGACTGGGTTTATTTGAAATCGGAAAAGTCCGTATTTATTTGATTTTTATATCTCAATTTGAATTTAATTATTTGTTTTATTATATGGTCACTCGATATTAGGCTCGTTCACGAATATAAGTTTTATATCGATGTTGTTTTGATACAGCAGCAGAAGATATTAAAGTAGTAAATACTTTCCCTTCAATATCCACATCGAAATAATATTGGAATTTAAACAGCGAAAAATATTTTTAATATCGATTGTTACTATCTTCAGTTTGACTCAAGTTAAAATGCAGCTGCTGTCCGAAAATTGTCGCGTGTGTGAGATACTGTTTGAATAAATGTGGACTTTCCGATGTAAATTGAACTTAATAATTCACCGTCATGAAAAATTGAGTAATTCTGATACGCGCTATTTATATACATGTGCGTGTATATGTTTAGAATTTAAGATAATTAACTTTACCGAATCGCTGCCTCCAATGATGCTGCAAAACCGTGTTATTAATTTAGAGTATTATTTTTTACTCAGAATAAAAAAAAAGTTAAAAATGAATTTATCAAAAATTAAATAGTAGATTTTTGATAATAGGGAGAAAATAAACCCAGTGCATTTAGATAGAGACATGTATCACGTACAAAAATATTTACTCATGTCATATATATTTTTTTTGTAGCTTAAGCTGGATAGATTTTTTTTTCCTTAATTTGTTGTTCCATCATAAGAATTTTTGTCTCTATACGTGAATGTACACGATATGATTATTATAAAAATGTATTGACGATTGATTACATAAAACAATCACAGTTATATATTTAATAGGTCCTGTTTGATACTGAGAATCAAAGCAAAAACAAAATAATATTGTATGCATCTTTTTTCTATAAACTTGCTTCAAATAACTTGTGTTTTTATTTTATTCGATAGCGTTTTCATATCCTATTCAGATTCAAATTCATTTTGATAAATAAAAGAGCAATAATAAAATATTTATTATGTTACGCTTTCGCTCTCTTTATTGTGTTGTGTTAGCAAAACGTAACGCCGCCAAACAGAAGCTCGCGTTCGGTTAAATTTTTTAGCAAGAATTGCATAATTTGGTTTTTGTCCGTCATCCAAATTTCGTTGAATCGACTTCAATAATACTCTATCCTCGTATTCCGAATATCTATAACAAACAGAGAATAAAAGCAAATAGCATAATACTTTCTTTGATTTTATTGTAAAATAGTCAAAGTGTAATGTCTGATTAAATTTAATCTACCTCACGACTTTATGGTTGCTGAACAAATTACGAAAGCGATGATAAACACTGTACAATGTTCTAGTCGGCAATCCTCTCGCCAATAATTGTACGAATTTTTTCCGTTCACTTACTGGACTGATATAAAAAAATCCCTTGCGCTTTACATGTAGAAACGGATGAACTAATTTTTTATCCCAATTGTATTTCTATTAACAAAAAATAATATTAATAATTGCCCAATAATTGCGAAAAGTTACAAAAAAAAAACAGTTGAAGTACCTTGCAAAACTTTTTCCAATTACGAACTATTTTCTCATCTTCATCTGTAGTGAACGGTCCCCTTTTTATTTCAACGTATTGATTAATTTTCTTTCTTTCCGCCTTAGTTGGCACGCGTGTACCAGCGAGGTTTTCTACATGATGCTGCGGTGGAACTTCATGTGTGAAATTTATGCAAATTGATGTCAATTTCTGAAAATTTCAGAAACATTCATCAAAATAAAATTATGTCATAAACAAAAGTATGTATTATAATCATATGACCAATTTATCAAAGTATTATACGTTGAAATATACCGATATACTTTCAGCATCCAACGGAGGATGCTGTTGAAGCGGATGAATATCATCGTCGAGTTCTCCTTCGTCATGTTTTATAATTTTAGCGGCTTTTACTTCACTATCACTCAATTTTGGTTGTTTTATTCGAGGAATAGGGTTATTGCTATGTTCACCAGTTGATGAATTTGATTTGTTACCATTGCCATTATTATTTGGGATATTCTCTACATTCATACAAATTTCTTGATCTCCCTTGCTTTTACTTTTAGTTTTTTCTGTTGATGGTTGGTCGCAGTCTATTATATCATCACGATTCACTTCTGTCTCGCTATGTCTTCGTTTTTTCTTCTTTTTTTTCAATTTCTTGGCGGTTTCATCTCTTGCTTCCTTTTCATCTATTCTCATGTCACTATCTGTAATTGAACTTTCAATAAACTCTTCTGACGAGTTTAACTGCATTCTCTTTTTTAAACTTTCAACACTTTTTGAAGTTAATTCTTTGGATTTTACCCGTTTTTTTTTTCGACTTGAACTCGATGTTTCTGAATGATTTTCCGGACTGCTAGGGTATTTCCTATGATTGCTATCATCTTTATTGAAATCATTTTTTGTTGTTCCTGAATAATAATTATCGAAATTCCTCTCATTTTCTACATCTTTCTCCTTCTCTTCCACTCTACACATTGATGAATCCTTTGAATTATTTATTTCGCAATGATTATGTTCATCTTTCTCAATTAAATGCAAATGTCGTGATGATTTCTTTGCTTTTTTCCTAGTTCCCTCAATTGTTTCCACAAATTTGTCATTACATTCTGACATTTTATCCGTAATTTCTTCATGATTCTGTTGTTGTGTATTTTCATCTATACCAACACCTTCTTTTTCCTTTCCTTTATTTTTTTTCTTCTTTTTTTTTTTATGTATTAAATGTTCAGGTAAGCAATCATCATCATCATTTGCAAAATCTTCACTCTTTACAATTGACTTTGAACGTTCTCCATCTTCTTTCGATTCATTATTATCTAATTCACCCATAGTTTATGTGTGAAAAATTTACAATCACAAATTATTAAATAATTAATTTTATTCAATAACAATATGTATATATGAAAGCTAGGTTATGAATACAATACATGTGCGTCAACCACTGAAACATAACGACTGACAGAGTAAAATTAAGTACATATAATACCACAGTTACCTGCTGAACTTTTCTAAAGCTTTCGTTGTTATCGATGAGGTGCAGCCATTAAAGCATTCATCCTTTTTTCAAATACCTCCACCACTTAAGTTTTCCCTCTTTATATCAATAACTACGTCTATTTATTATTAACATTATATTAATACATTTATATATTTTGTAGTTTTTTACAGCACCATACCATAATTTTACTTCTTGTTCACGAATCGCAATATTCGTCAATGTCATTTCCTAATTATATTATATTATCTAATATAAAAGGTATAATATTCAATTGAATACACAAGGATTTTACATTAAATAATTTATTTTTTAATATTTATAAATAAATCGATACATCAGTCTATACATATCTCTCTGTTTAATATTAAATGAATATCAATGAAATTGTGTGAATCTCTTGAAGAGTAAAATAAAATGAATGTATAAAATTAAATGTACATGTGAAGTTTGAAAAATAAAAAAGTGTATAATCTAATTGTGAATTTAATCCACTTCTTCGACAGTTGGACCAGAGTAGTTTTCACCTCCACCATTTCGGAATTGTCCACCACAACTCTGAGGACCTTGTGCGGTAGCACCACCACCACCTTGATGAAGCTTCGTCATAATATCTGAGCATTTCTTTTGCAGTTCATCCAATTTGTCCTTGTATTCTTCCTGTTCAGCAAGTGTATTATTGTCCAACCATTTAATCGTGTCCTCGCACAATTTCGATACATAATTTTTATCTGACTCATCAAGTTTGGTGCCATAATCTTGGATTGCTTGTTTCACTGAGAATACATAGCTTTCAAGCTGATTGCGAGCTGCAACCTTGTCACGTTGCTGTTGATCTTGTGCCCGATACCGTTCAGCTTCCGACAACATACGATCAATTTCTTCACGTGACAAACGTCCTTTGTCATTGGTTATTTTCACATCGCTGCTGCGTCCACTTGCAGTATCCTTTGCTGTAACATGAAGAATTCCATTGGCATCCATATCAAAGGTGACTTCAATTTTCGGAACTCCACGAGGTGCCAATGTAATTCCACTCAACTCAAATCGTCCAAGCAAATTGTTATCCTTTGTCATTGCTCGCTCACCCTCATACACTTGAATGCTCACGCCAGGTTGATTATCAGCGTATGTAGTGAATACTTGCGTCTGTTTGCATGGAATACGAGCATTGCGCTCAATAATATTGGTCATCATACCGCCAGCAGTCTCAATGCCAAGTGATAATGGTGCAACATCTACCAATAAAACGTCTTGAAGTGATGAACTTTTATCACCTTCACCACTCAATATAGCTGCTTGCACTGCTGCACCATAAGCAACAGCCTCATCAGGATTAATTGATAGATTGAGCTGTTTGCCACAGAAAAAGTTTTGTAACATTGACTGGATCTTTGGTATGCGAGTTGAGCCACCAACCAATACAACATCGTGTATTGATTTTTTATCCATTTTTGCATCAGCCAATGCCTTCTCCACAGGCTCCAAAGTTGAACGGAAGAGATCGGCACAAAGCTCCTCAAACCGAGCTCTTGATATCTTGGTATAGTAGTCAATACCTTCGTACAATGCATCAATTTCAATTGATGCCTCTGTGCTTGATGAGAGTGTGCGCTTAGCTCGTTCTGCTGCTGTTCTCAATCTTCGCAATGCACGTGGATTTAATTTAATATTCTTTCGGTATTTCCTCTCAAATTCTTTGCACAAATGGTCCACCATACGTGAATCAAAGTCCTCGCCACCGAGATGAGTGTCACCCGCTGTTGATTTTACTTCAAATAGTGAACCTTCATCAATTGTCAGGATGGACACGTCAAAGGTTCCACCGCCAAGATCAAATATCAGCACGTTCTTTTCGCCTCTTAGATTTTTATCCAAACCATATGCCAATGCTGCGGCTGTTGGTTCATTGATGATACGAAGGACATTTAAACCAGCAATTACACCAGCGTCCTTTGTTGCTTGACGTTGTGAATCATTGAAATATGCTGGTACTGTGATCACGGCATCTCTCACTTTATCTCCAATGAAAGCTTCAGCTGTTTCTTTCATTTTTGTCAACACCATTGAACTCACCTCCTCCGGATTGAATCTCTTTACTTCACCATGGAATTCAACTTGAATTTTTGGCTTACCACCTTCGTTTACTACTTTGAATGGCCAATGTTTCATATCACTTTGCACTTTTGAATCGTCAAATTTGCGGCCAATCAGACGTTTTGCGTCAAAGATGGTATTCGATGGATTCATTGCCACTTGATTCTTTGCTGCATCGCCAATGAGACGTTCTGTATCGGTGAATGCAACATAACTTGGTGTTGTTCTGTTACCCTGATCGTTGGCAATAATCTCCACCTTTCCCTGTTGCCACACACCCACACATGAGTATGTAGTTCCCAAGTCAATACCAATTGCAGGCATTTTCGTTGTTTTTTCACTTCTTCCTCTTTCACTTCAATATAACTTGTTTGCTTTGTTTTTGTAGACTGGCGCTCTGATGAACGCGCGCTGCTTTTATACTCGACAGCTCGCAGCGCCAGTTGTCTCTGGTATGTTCTAGAAGTACTAACAATGTCAACAACATCCAGATCATGCGAGAAGCATCCATGTATTTTAATTGGAATAATTTAATTAGGATATTGGACATTTTTCTATCATTTATTTGATTGGTAAGTGGTGCATACATTCATTTTCATCAATTTAAATGATATTTTTTAATGTAGCTGTTTGTGATTAGTGGAAATTAGTTGAATTTTGTGATATTCGAGAATTCTCTAGAATCGCAGTAGATTAGTTACCGACTTTTATTATAGATTGGGTCGAATGTTCGAGAATGATCTGGTTATTTCATATTCAAAATGTTTTCCAGAACCGTCTCGAAAGCCCTGTCATAATTTTATTGTTAGTTTAGCTATCAGATTTCTCATTGTGAATGTAGTGCAATAAATAGCCAATTTTATTGAAAATCTAGACATTAATCACAATTGGAAACAAATACACTGCATTCTTTATATTTAAAATATATATTTTTAATAATATGCAATTGGGTTGAAACATGAAATAAAAATATTAAATTATATTTTTCAGTTATATTGTATTGTTTTATTCAATTAAATTATATTATTATACTTTTTATAAATATATAAACTGAATCTCTTTATATGTATATATGGAATTATTACATTATGATCGACTGATGATGATGCAACCAATTGACCTATTCTTCGTGATTTATTATCGGCCAGTTAGAAATCATTTTTATCTATCGCTAAAAATTCACATAGGATACATGCAGTCATACTTTCATTCTATTTACGCAAAAAATCAACATACGTAACCACGACATTTTTAGTGTTTGCGTCAAATGATCGTGTCTTATCTCCCACCCTCATATTACGCCTCTGGTATATATAAACCAGTATTTAATATAAAATTAAACCGCCTACAAGTGAATCGCGGCCTACGAGAATTGTCAACTATTGACGTCCTCCATTGAAATTACCTTGAGTGAAACCAAAATATTTCACAACAATCATAAAGTTCCATATGAATATATACATATAGGGTATTTGCATTTCAAGTTACGGAATAAATAGAGTAATATTTTATTATTTCATTTCGAAAAGTTGTATTGGCGTATGTGTGCGTATGAATATTGCGGTTAGAAGAATTGGAAACGTAAAGCGCTGCAGTGACCATCCAGTACATGAATATGGTTATATTTAGTGTATGACGACACTTTCCCCATCATAATTTAAATATATACAATTGAATTGGTACTATTTGTCTTCTGGTGTACACGTTTAATTAGTTAATCAAACAAAAATAATGGAAGACATATTTCAATGGTGTCGTGAGGGAAATGCAATGCAAGTTCGTGTATGGCTTGATGATACTGAACACGATATGAATCAAGGGTATGTCAATTTACCTAATATGGAATAAGCGTCATGACAACATATTTCTAAATATCAATTTCATTTACACAATAATTATTTAATATACCCAAATATCTACTTCACTGTTATATATTATTATTATTTGATATATGTAATTTTATGTTGCTACTTATTGTGGAGTAAATATTTCAGGTTAGGATTTTAACAGTGGTTTACAGGGTTTTTATCCTGAAAATGAAAAGTGTTTTTTCTGTTGAACATTTGAGGTGTTCGGAGTATCACTAAAATTACGAATAAAAAACCAACACGCTATATGTCGAAAATATTTATTCTTTTTTGATTATTACAAATAGTGCTACAAAAATATTTGAAAAATTAAAAATGAAGAAAGTTAGCTTTTTTCTTGTATCGCTATATTTTCCAACAGTCCAGCAGTAGTCAACTAATATAGCTTGTTTCCAGTATTTCTAATAATGGTACTGAAACATTTTAAATCCTGGTGAAAATTCCGGAGAAAAATTAAAAATAAAGTATAATGATAATTTTCATCAGTGACGTGATGAAAATAAAAAAAAGATATGTTTGCAATTTTGTTCTTACATTTCAATAAAAAAATGAAAAATTCATTGAAAAGATATAACTTGTTTTTTTTATTTTGTAAACTAGTGTAATCAATTGCAGAGATGAGGTCTGTTGGTATATTATTGTATAATACGGAAAATGCTTGATGTTACTGTTTCGTGTTAGCGATGATCATGGATTTAGTCCACTTCATTGGTGTGCCAAAGAGGGTCATTCAAAACTTGCTGAATTGCTTGTCAGCAGAGGTGCACGAATAAATGCAACTAATCGTGGTGATGATACACCACTTCATTTAGCATCAGCACATGGACACAGGGAAATTGTGCAATTGGTAATATTAATTCATTACATTTATATTAATTACAAATAATTTGAGTGATGGCGTTTGTTTGATTGAAAAATTTACAGTTACTTCGTAACAGAGCCGACGTTAACGTGACAAATGAACATGGCAATACTGCATTACATTACGCATGTTTTTGGGGCGATCAAATTGTTGCTGATGAACTCGTTGCTGCTGGCGCACTTGTATCGATCGCCAATAAAGATGGTGACACACCGTTAGATAAAGCTAGGGGCCCACTCGCAAAACGTTTACATGGTTTGTAAAGTATTTTGAATTCGCATATTCGAATAAATTATCGATATGTTGTAAATCTAATTTGTCGTTTAGATCTTGCAGTTGAATCTGGGCAGGACTTGAAGAAAATTCAATTCAAAGACCAAAGTTGGCTGGGATTAAAAACACGTAGTCGTGAGTATTTGCCAATAATTCATATAATGTATAGAAAGATAGGAAAGAAAATAATTGTAACAATGTTTAATATTTATTTGTGAGGCAATAAACATCTCTTTTTTTCCCCTGTTTAAGGCGATGCCACATTATCACGTCATAAAGGTATAAATATGGCGGAATTATCGTTGCATACACACTTGGCAAGTAGCCCAAGTGGCGAAACTTGGCGTGGACGATGGCAAAATAATGATATTGTAGCGAAAATTCTTTGCGTACGTGAATGTACCGCACGAACATCACGTGATTTTAATGAAGAATTCCCGAAATTACGAATTTTTTCTCATCCCAATGTTTTGCCAGTGCTTGGATGTGTTAATCAACCGCCACAGCTTGTTACCGTATCGCAATATATGGCGCGCGGTAGTTTACATCGACTTTTACACGGTGGCCATGGGGTTGTTGTTGATACCGCGCGTGCATTGAGATTGGCATTGGATGTTGCACGCGCAATGGCATTTCTCCATGGTTTGGATCGACAAAGTCGTTGTCGATTTCATTTAAACAGCAAACACATCATGGTAAGCTGTTTTTTATATTATATTTTTCATCATGTCGCTATGAAAAAAGTATTGGAATATTTTTTTCAACAGAGAAAAATTCATAGACTGAAATGAATGGCAATTGAATTTACGAAAATTTATTTATTTTATTCAGATTGATGAAGACTTGACTGCACGGGTAAATATGGCAGACTCAAAGTTTTCATTTCAAGAAGTTGGACGTATTTATGAACCCGCTTGGATGTCACCAGAAGCACTCAACAAGCGACCAGCAGAGATAAATTTGGAAGCGAGTGATATGTGGAGTTTTGCAGTTCTATTGTGGGAGTTAGCAACACGCGAAGTTCCATTCGCAGACTTATCCCCCATGGAATGCGGAATGAAGGTCAGTTTAATATCATTTTCTTTATGTAAATACATATGTATTTGAGGTTAGACTATTTCTTTTATATACAATAGTTGGAATAGCATTTTATTGCGAGTTCAATAATATTATTAAACTTTTTTCGTTTAAAATAGATTGCTTTGGAGGAGCTACGTGTTACGATTTCACGTGGAATTTCGCCACATCTCGCGAAACTTATTCGTATATGTATGAATGAAGATCCAGGTAAACGACCGTCGTTCGATATGGTCGTACCTATATTAGATAAGATGAAACGTTAATCAGGTCAATGCAATAAAATAAAACCGAGGGAAAAATAAAAAATGAATAGAGGAGAACGAAGTAAAAAAAAAATCAAATTTATAAAACATAACCAGCGTTTTAGCAATCTGCTAATCTCACATTTTAATATTAAAACTTTCATGTTTTATGTGGTAGAACGTGTAACATATATAGTGGACGTTTATTGACAACTAAAAAAGAGAAAAATCTAGCAGTTTTTTTATACCAGTTTAGCTCATACGATCAAATCATGAATCTCTGTACCGTGGTGCTGCCAATAATTTTAATATTAAATTCCTTGACATATATTGTATATTATATTTTTATACATTAATTAATTAATTGCAGAAGTGAATACGTGCAAAAGTGCCTTGAAATATTATTTAATAGCCGGAAAGAAAAACATATAAATATTTAAACTGTTAACCCATTGAAAATTTATACATTTTTTCATGCCAAAAAAAAAAGAACGATACAAAAAAAGATACGAGATATTATATTGTTGGCATTTATAAAATATATTTATATATGCATTCTGAAAATATGTATTTTATAACATAAATTTGCTTGAAATATTTAACAAGGTATCTACATATTTATAGTAATTTAATTAATTATTTCATTGTTTTGACTGATGTTGAAGAAGAAAAAAAATATATATATATATCGTCGAATCTTACATGAATTATATTATTTTCAAGTATACCTATAAACAGAGAAGAAATAAATTGAATAAATGAATATTACTGCATTAAATATCATCAAACTATTCTATGCCTCCATACTAAAATTACATTTCCTTCTGAACAATATAATTCAATTTTCTGGGGAAAACCCATTTGTGATGATAACGTACATCCATTTGCATTATTCACAGGTATAATACAGAATTATTTCGTATTAATCGCTCATAAAATCCCTACAACATGAACTATAGGGGCTATCCAATTTATTATCCACTCTATACATTCGTGTTCTATTTTCATCACCGAAATCTAAGAAGCTCAATTTACAATTCACATGAAATATAATATTGATGGTGATAAACAAAAAAAATATATATATATATAACAAACAGGATTAAAACCATCTAATTATATTTCTGGACACGACTATTAAATTACGATGGTGAGACATCGAAACGTATACCGGAAATAATGACAGGAGAGTGCAAAAAAGGTAAAGGGAGATGTCCAACGAGAACGTTGTATAAAACATGTAACAAAGTTGAAACCTGACAGACGACTTCAGGTATAAAATGGCGACAACACACATCCCACCCTAACGCTGCTGGATATTTTTCCGAGTTTACAATTTCACTTCCAAGATATGTATTCAGCGGTTCACAATTTTCAGAAGTCATCAAAGATTTTTATGAACTTCCATGTAACCATTTTGTATTATATATCATGCAACATATACAATATAACTCATCCAAGTTATATTTAATTGAAAATAAGGAGCATTTCTTCGAAATGAGAACTACTGAATGTTGAATGATGCAGCTGTGCAACGTTTCTGGCGTCACAACAACCCCTCTCAAATAGACTTATATATATCCAACAACTAGAAATAGAAACAGAGACTTTTCTCATATGTCGAACACATATAATTCATGTGTTCATCAAACACATGCATTAAATTCATCGATATGTAAATTTCAACTGCATATGAATAAATATAATAATATATACATGTATATATTAAAATACAAACATTAAATTTGTGTAATAATGATCGCAGAATGTTTTTTAATCTTACGATAGTAATTAAAATGTTGAAAATTCAAGAAAACGGAAGTAATTCACACATACTGTTCATGAATATGGTCTTTACATACAAACATACAAATAGATTAATATACATATATAGAAATGTCTATTGAGCCCATATAACGCGCAGGCGTATTATATAATGTTATATTCCCTCATGATATTTAATATATATGAGTATATAAATATTTATAGCAAAGTATCAACACAGTAAAGTGAAGCCAACAAACCTCTTTGCACATAACTCCTTCACTCATTCTCTTATTATTGATCAAATAGCTGAAAAGCAAAATTATCTGATGTATTTGATAGGTATTTAAATGTAATATAAGACATACAAGATTATGAAAATATCATCTAGATTATTACATGTATATATAACAAACTATACATATGCATTCTTTTGCCTTGCATATGTATTTCAACAACCTCCTGAATTGTTTTCGTATATATATATATATATATATATGTGTGTGTGTGTGTGTATAACATGTTTTGTAGTACCCGAATAGAGGGTGGTTGCTTATCGGAGTGGGGACAGCATTACCTCCACCAATCCTAGCGTCTATTCAGTGCTTTTGTGCTTCGAGACTTGGTGTATTTTTCCATATAGGCGGCATTCGACGCTGCATAACTCCAACATTATCGTCAGTGGTCGTCAACAGTCGCCAGTGTCAGTATGGCCATGAGATTGTATGCATTTATTGAGTGGATGTGGCGATCTCGGTAGTTTTATTTCGTGACCACTTACCACTTACATGCAGTGATTTTTAGTTTGGTGGTAATATTATAATAGCAATAATTATTATTTGTTTTAAAATTTTTTTTTTTTGCTTCGTTTTTTTTCTTCTTTTTTTTCTCGAGAAAATTGAATGAAGAGAGTCCTTAAATTTGACAATAAATTTTTCATGATTGTAATAAAAGTGGAATTGATCGACAATGAATTCAAGTGTAGAAATTCAAATGCAAATTGAATGTGTCAATTCATCTACAATGAAAGGTAAGGTTGTGTTTTATATTATTGTTATGAATATTGAAATTGATGATGTGGGAAAATAATGACAGAGGACATTTTCCATTTTCAATAGGCAACTCATCCACCATGATATACGTTTTGTTTATAAATGCATAACCTACAATTTTTGTTCTTAAGATTGCTTCTTTGTTTAGAATAAAAATTGTATTTCGTATATATTTACATATATATATATATATATGTATATGATTTTAGTTGAATTATTTTATTAATTTATAAGTGAACAATATTTTTTATTATTTGATATTGAACTGTGTATTACCTGCTATGGGTTATTGATGTGCTTTCCACTCGATTAAATTCGTTTTCGTGCGTCCTTTCATTATTATTATTATTTTTATTTTTTTTTTGGTTCCTCACGTTTTTGTCTTTGAATGGTGTGTGTCTAGCACACGCTCTCTCTAGGACGCGCAGTGCTCGAGTCAAAATATAATCAATAGTATTATGTTCGACTGTGTATGATATATGTTGTTTAAATTTAATCAAATTTTATGCAATTAATTGAGTTATTACACATGATATGAATAATAATTTATTATATTGTACTTATCTAGATTTATGAGTAAATTATTTACATATGTTTCGCTTCACTAAGCTGAATCTATTTGAATTTATATTTGGAAAATGAGATGTATGAATAATTTTTCATATGCTTATATTTCATTTGAAAAAATGATACGAGAAAATAAAAGCCATACTGCTATCCAACAAAAATAACGTATTTCTTTCCTCGCGAATGTTTATTCATTTGGAAGATTGGAAATTAATTTTTCATTTAACTTTTGCATTATTCTTTGAAGGGGACAGAAAAACGATTGAAAATGGAAAACCAGTGGTATCATCATTGGATTCTCAATCATGGATTAATACATTTAAAGCTATGTGCATAACGGACCAATTCAGCGTATCATCATTGACTAATTTAATGGTTTATTTCATCAGGTAATTAATGTATATAATATGAAAGAATGTTTCTAGTGATTTGAATGAACACCAGTAATTGTTAATACCGAGTACTTGTTCACCATTCACTAAAACAATGTGATTACTATCGCAGCTCTTTGTTTGTGATTGAATGGAATTATATGCTTGTGCTTGTGCCATTTCATTGGTTGCATAAAATGGTTTTGCATTATCTCAGTGCACCAATGTGATAAATAATAATTGTCTGGGACAACAATTACGCAACATATAATTGTGTCAAAATGTATAATAATAAAAAAAACAAACAAAATAGTAAAATAATTATATGAATAATACAAATATAATATTTTTTCTTGTACATTCATATGGTATTTTTTTGTGACATTTCTTCATTTTTTTAACGTTGCAGAAATGTTCGGACAAATGTAAATGAATGCCAAACAAAGCCATTACGAGCAGATAAATTAAGGGGTTTTATCAGCGAAAGTCTGCTCTTATTTCTGTATTACTATAGAGCGCAAGAGGAGGTGAGAGACAGCGAAATATATTTTTCATGTCATAAAAAATTTTATTTTTCATATTTAAATATTCCATGCATTTTTGTCGTTGGTTATGTAAATTATTGTTTGTATAATTTTCAGAAATGTGACGAAGCGACGTATATGAATCTCATGTCTGATTTATTAGCAATGTATATAGATACAGAATTGAAAGCGTCAAAACGAAGCAATGAATATCACGAAAGAATTTCTGGACGAATCGCTTCGTATCTCCATGTGTATTTAGGTATGCATTTAAAATATATATGCAAAACAATTTCTTTTAACTTGTCGATTTCAATCATTTCTTTAACCATCAATAAATTTATTTAAAGGTAATTCTGCTGAGTATCTTCTGGATACACTATTTAAAGTTCGATTTATGAGTTCCAATTATTACCAAATATTACATCCGATTATAACGTAAGTCCATATGAATTTCTATTAAATCGTTGTCTCATGAATTTCAATTCAATGGACATCAATAAGTGTATAATAATATTCCAATATTAAATCACTACTTTTCTTTCATTTTTTTTTTCTGCAGTAATATATTCAATGTAATACCTGAACAACCTGACTCGAGCTTAATGTACGTTCGATACTTTCTCGTCTATCGAATATGGAAGAGAATAACTAAAGACCAAAATGCCAAGAATGAAATTAATTCAAAAGCAATAGCGTCATTATGTTCAATTCCTAGTTCATTTCCACAGCACATAATGGACTATGTTTTACCAAAAGTGCCAAATACTCATAAAATTACATCACGAAATCTACTTCAACAACCCATTGAATTGGAGAAGTCATGCGAGTCATTTATGCAATTCTGCAGACAGTCAAGAGGTTTGAGAAATGCGGTAAAAGCCGAGCGTAATCGATCTGTTGCAGTCGCTGAATTCTCAGAGGTATACACATTATTTGTAATTTCATCTCTTCATATTGGTGCATCTATAATTAATTTCATTTCATATATCACTATGAAACTTTTTAATTACCAAAAAAGTTTAAAAATATAATTATAATTTCTTTATGCTTTATTTTTCTATGAAAAATAATCAGCTTGAAGATAAGTTACCGTGTAAATTACATTTATCTATTAGTGAAAATTCGACAACAAATAATCCTTTATCAACTGTTGATATTAGTAAGCAGTCGGGTGTACAATTAGAGTCTGAAAAAAATATTATTTCAAAATTATCGCGTAAATCAGTAGCAAACAAAAAGACAACATCATCATCATCATCGTCCAATAATGTTATATTAATTGATCTTACTTGTGATGATTCGCCGGATCGAATTATCAAACAAAAATTGAAAACAAATCAAAAACGTTTGTCGTGGACCAAAAGTTTATTCAAACGAAAATCAATTGTAGCGGGTGCACCAGACAACAACAATGAAGATTGCCATGACATCAAGGAAGATTTACAACGTGTTGAAGATCCATCTAAAATTCAATCACTCAATGTTACGGCCAATGACAGCAATTGGATAATTGGATTGGAATTAACGACGAGTGAAATGGCAGAATTGAATTTACCAATTGTCAATGGACCATCAATGAAGATTGAGGAATTTACGCTGTCTCCAGAGTTATGTGAGGAGGTAACAGAAGATTCTACAACAATTCCTTATCCACAGACAAATGAAATGTCAGATACAAAAAATTTCGATGATATTGATCCGGAAATTGAGTTGAATCAATATGCATGTGAGAATATCGATGTAAAAAAAATAGTACAATCATCCCATATACAAATAGACATTATTGAAGAGCCTGAAGTTGAAATAACAACAACAGATTTGGATATTGTTGATGTACCAAACGAATTTGCACACAATAATGTTGACATAATGGATGATGAACATTTGGATGAAGGAACGCCATTGCCAATGCATTCAAATGTCAAGCACACCATCAAACCGAATACGATTGTGACGTCAACGGACACCTATTCAGATCTCATGGGACCTGCGTGTGACACGGTACTGGACATAAATAAATGTGTGCAATCGACAGATGTAAAATCCAAGGATGTTGAATCATCAAAAATTCACGACGAACTTAATGAGCACATCGATGGTCTCTCACTTCTTGCAAGTGTATCCCAACGGGTATCACACCTCACTACGCGACCCATGATCAAAAATAAAACGCGAGAAGTTATTAAAGTGAAGGATTATAATTCATTAATGAATTGTGAAAGTAAAGTTGATAATAATGAACAAAACAAATTATTATATCAAAATCAATCAATGGACATGACTAATAATATTGTGAATATTTTTCCCGATGATGATATCGATAAAGTTGCATTGCACGTAGAAGTCACATCATCGGAAGAAGCATTTGATCCATCATGCACAAGCACAATTTGCAAACAAGAGCCTATAAATAATTATTCATCAAATGATGAGCAGTCAAATGAATTACCAATTACATCAATGCAAGTGGAAACTTTAATTCAATCAGATAAAGACGACACCAATGTTATATTAAATGGTGAAACAATTGTTTTATTACAAAAATCTCCAAACAGCAATTTGTATATCATCAATAAAGCCGCAGTTGACAGTCGAGAGCACAACAATGACGGCGACGTGGAAGACAATTTGCATGAAAAGAATCAAACAATCGATAAAGGTAATGAAGATATGTATTCATATGAAATATATGATTCTATGTATCGAATGGGACAACCAGCGCCATCGACAGCGTCCTATGAATTAACACAAAATACTGGCGATAATGCACGAACTACTTCTATGGATG
The DNA here is from genome assembly GCA_910591685.1 of Galerucella tenella. Classification (NCBI taxonomy): domain Eukaryota; kingdom Metazoa; phylum Arthropoda; class Insecta; order Coleoptera; family Chrysomelidae; genus Galerucella; species Galerucella tenella. The sequence goes on along the minus strand of CAJUYH010003742.1, from coordinate 6,973 downwards.
TAAAAAAAACTAGTAAGAAAAAAAGTAATAGTAATGAAGTTATTTCGCCACGTCGACGTCGAGTTAAACAAGAATTTAATGGATGTACTAATAGCACATGCCAGGAACTTGTTGATGCACATTCAATACACATTCCTTCATCAACATCGCTCTATCATTCAAATTATACCACTGGTGACTTATTTATTTCTTGTCGACAAAATTGCAATTCCGTTGCCTGTGGAATGTCGGTTAATCATCCGGCAGCGCCGATACACTCCCATAACAAATCATCCCGATGTTCCTGTTTAAATTGCGCTTATGATATCGTTGCACACTGTGGTCAATGTATTTTGCCCGCAGGCAAACCTAAAACGACGACGAAAATCGATAGTGGTTATTATATTCCAATACAGAAGCAATCGGTTATTCAAAATTGTTCATTGAATGAAACATGCAATAATGAAAAAATTGTTGAGATGTATGAAGATCAGTTGTGTAAAATAGAACCGATAAATAATGACAAATCAACGGGCATTTATCGTCAATCGGAAATAAACAGTAAATTACCATTGAAAAAACGATTTAAATCAATGATGTCGGTGAATTATGCAGAAACGTCAATAAAAAGAGAGAAAGTTGTGAACAATTATCCGAATACACCGATGATATCAATTGCGGCATTGGAATCACGTGAAAATACAAAGACATCATCAAAGTTAATGACGCATCAGATGAGCTCCCAGGAACTTATCCGCAATAATTATAGCAATGAAATGTTAAATGATTACCATAATTATCAAAATGATGGTTGCGATGATGACAGTCGTGGTGGTAATATAAAACGGACGGATATGCTCAAGTTTCCATTAGAAAATGTTAATAGCGAATTGAAAAGATCAAATGGACAATTAGCGAGGCCTTCGAAGAAAGTAAAAGAACAAAAGTCTACGGTGAAAAAAGCTACAAAACGCACCAGATCATCACAAAGACAAGTACCTAAAATTAATTACTCGTATATGGATGTAGAGTGTGAGTGGAATCCGTCCGTTGAGACAAAACGTAAGCGTAAAAAAGCAAGCCGATGATTGATACCAAATTAATTCGGCGCATGTTCTTTAATAAACATTTTTTGATAGTTACAAAAATACTTTGGGATGAGCGCGTACACACATACACAACACATACCCATATATATATCTATATATATATATATATCAATGCATATAACATATAAAACGTAAAGTTGGAGAAAATCCGAGTAATGTGGAGAGAAAAATGGAATAAAAGGAAAAATATAAAATGAAACAAAACCAAAAATACAAAGATACCTCACCGTTCGAGAGAGGCTGTGTATTAATAATTCAATACATAATTCATATAACAAATAATAGAATTGTAATGGATGTGAATACATATTTGATAGTGGGTATAGTTGAAATTATAACTCTATTGTTATTATCACAATTATAATTATTATAATTGAGTGAGATTCAACACGGAAGATAGAATTCATGTTGGTGGAAATGAACAAATATTGTACGAATTATTCAAAAATATTTTCAATGGAAATTTTGATTATTTGCTATGGAAGAGAAAATTTGTCAATGGATCGTCTAAGGTAAACATTTTTTATTTTATACAAGGTAAAATTTATGATGACGAGTGAAAAGATATAAACTTTTTTTCGTATGTTAACTTTGTAGGTCATTGATTTGAATCGGAACGATGGAAACAATATCGAGCCGCATCAATAGATAAATAATAGTAAAAAACAAAATAATATTGCCATTGGGTCGTGGAAATTGAGCCAAATATCACACAGATTATATGGAGAAGAAACGCATGAATCAATGCTTGTGCCATGCCATTATAGAAATATTTACCGAGTAGAATACTAAACATATATTTTTTCCTCCTTTTTATCAACAATATGTTCGCTGTTGCGTTCGTACATATTGGTTAGCGAACACATAATCAAAAGAAATAGAAACCCAAACAAACCAACACGGATTGTGACGTCTGTTTCATTTTTCTATTATTCATTATCCCATATATAAGAGATAAAAACATCATTGAAGATAAATTTGATTGATTTTCCCCTTTATTTTTTTATTTCTTTTTTTTTCAGAGCAAAGATTTTCCAAAGAAATGCTGTTTTTAATATTACAGAATTAGTTATAAAATACGGAAAATCTTCAGATTTTTTAGCATCACAATTGGAAATTTTCTTTTTGAGAATTATTCTTCAAAGTATTGTTCTTGGTTGATTTAAAATTATTATTTGTAAACTACAAGACTGAACTGTGTATTGCGTTTCCATAATATTTTAGTAATTAGATGGCGCGAAGTAATGGACAAATTGATATAAAAATAGTATTTTGATGTAAAAATAATGCCGAGAAAGCCAAAAATAATTCACCCACCGAATAATTACTCTAGAGTTCGACATTACAGTAAGTAGCTGATGTTTAATTGGATAAAAGCGTAAGAAAAGATAATAAATAACCGTCTTCATTCCTTTACCTGATATACCTGATCTCGACAAAATAAGAAACTGTGATTAACTTGGTTGACAGTTGAAAAAAAAGCGAAATGATAAATATGTTGTATTTGGGATAAAGTACGTGCCTGTAAAAGGGATTTTATTAAGTATTAGCGACGTCGTCCCGCTATAATGATTCAAAAATAATCAAGTTTTGTATTGCCAGAGAATGAGAAAAAAACAAATATGCATAAAGCAACAAGAAATAATGTTTCAATCATATATAGAAGCAAAAAACTTATAACTTATAATACTATAATTGTTTTATCTGTTTACATACCATATTACAAGTGATATTATTTGAGTGTCAAAGCAAAATACAGAGAAATACTTCCATAAATGTCCCTACAATTGCTCATTAATTTATATAAAACCCCCCACCGATTTTTGAATCATTTATTAATTATCTATTAAATGAATTAATATAATTTAATATGTAAAGGAGTTTTTTCATAAATCAATATTTATTTTAATTTTTTGCATAAAAGTCTGATAGATGTTTAAGAATGCAAAGTATTAAAATGCGTGAGTGTGTACTGTAGCAGATGTAAAAAATAAAAGAAACCGGATAAGAATGATGTATACTCCTGAACAATACAGTGTCCTGAGTTTTTTGGAAATATAAATTAAACTTCGCCTGAAGTGGCAAATCAGAAAAATAATGGTCTTTTATTTTCTTCAAGCCTATATATTAAATTCAATATTGATACGCTATATTTCTAAACCATTTCTCCAATAGCGATAGTGATAATGAAAATGAATTTTCCATTCAAGTAAAAATCCTTGGCACAATTATTAACACTGCCTATTCTCTACTTTCCCTCTTATATATTTTCACATCATCCTTAAAAGCTTTCTCACATTATTACAATACATATAGCAAAACACGTTTCCCATATCCTCATTCTCATCTACTCAAATTTTTTTCTCTCTGTTTCTCTGGTGTTGAGGGCGCCATAGTATGAACAATTACAATAGAGAGATGGAAACATGCAAGCGCATATAACGCAAAAATAGTTGTAGTAGTAGTAGCAGCAGCAGCAGCAGTCAACTGTGACTGCAGCAGCAATAAGAACAAGAGCACTCTTGAAAATTGTTCCGCAGCTCTCAGAAAAAATAAAAGCAACATAAAGAAAGATGAAGTGAATGTACTAATTGAGCAAGCACATTTTGCAAGTAAAGTCTCAAGTAAAAGCGAAGAAAAAATGGAAAAATATGGGTGAGAGCACGCATTCAAGCTGCATAGATGAGAGTAGAAAAAAGATATAATATGTACAACACATATATATAGAGAATAGGAAAAAGTAGTAGTGGCGATATAAGACTAAGGTATAGTAATAGGGAGAAAAGCAGTGGACTAGTCAGCACATGCGCGCATCCAATGAACATTTTAGGATTGGATTGGGACATGAGGGGTGTAGATGTTGGAAAAGCTCCGGGCCATGGAGACATGGAGACGTAGGGTTTATCGCGCTTGTGGGGTGAACTGAAGGGGCGACAATACAGAATAGAAAGAGCGAGAGTAGGAAGAACGCAAAAGCGTATATTGCTATGGTCCATACCTTTAAACCAAGCTCAGTTTCGCAACTGACATTGAATGAACGTGAACGAGAGACGTATCGTGATGTTGACATTACCATGTAGCTGTCAAATGGTTTTCATTTAATTGTGGGGCGAGTGTGAGTTTAAAATATCTAATTGTGTAGGCTTATGTTTAATTAGTGCCAAGTAATATATACATCCTCATATGGGAATAATTATACGGGAGTAATAAAAATAAAGCAAATCAATTGCAGTTTCATTTTTTTTTTTTTTTTTTTTTACATTTTTTTTTTTTTTAAATTTTAGATATATATTAATATTCATGTAGGCATTTAATTTTTGATTTATTATTTGTTAGGAACGGAATTATATTTGGATGGTTCTGTGTGAAAACATTTTTAAATCGCAATGACAGTGAATCTAAATGTCCTGTGGCTAGTCGTTTTTATCAGCGCCAGTCTCATCAGTATCTGCTATGCCAAAAAAGGTGAGTGAAAAATGAGGGAGATGATGGAACAAAATCTGAAAGGAAGAATAAAGTGAGAGAATTTATCCATATATAATGATATGAGAGTGATGGTATGGTGAAATCGATTTTTTTTCCACATTTTTGTCGCATTCTATTCAATTTGGATTTGTATAATTATTTATGTTTTTATTTATCATTTTTTTTTTCCTGCAGCTGTTGGTTTTACGTGGACACTTTATTTTCTTCCTATTATTAAAGTTCAACATGATGTTATGTCCCGGGAGGACAATGACATTAAAACTGCTCACAGCCTTTGGACTCTCGTGTGTTTATGGGAAAACGAATTACCAGAAAACGTGTCTATGCCACTGTATATATGTATATATATATATGCGTATATGGGTTTTTATAGATATATATATGTGAAGCATGCAGTGTAGCAGCTGATCGAATTACCGCAATGTACTGCAACATTTTCTATAAATTATTTTCATTATACATCATCAATGTAAAAATTCAATTTTATTCTCATTTCGGTTACAATTCCAATTTCAACTATACATTCAATATTAACTTTCACTTTAATACATTAAACTTTAAAATACATATTTTTATGACTATTTGTATACTATTATTTCTGAAACACGTGTGTTTATTTTCATGAATCACAGGATTATAGAGGAAGTTTTATGTGAATTGTTGAGCCATTGAATATCGCGATTTTGAAAATTCTCCACGAGGGAATAAATTAGACGTATGGTAAATACCCTCCAGTATCCTTTCGACAACTTAGCCCAAAGTTATAATCACATATATAATATATGTATGTGCATACGATATACATGTATATGGCTTTATAAGAAACTAACGAAAAGAGTCGAACGAGAAGGAGCGATATTAGTATACATGGCTTTCTACAACGCAAGTTGCCTACGGCATAAGAACAGTGCCGAGCTTCAAGACAAAATTGGATTCAAACTTTTCCTCCTCTCGATGTCTCCTTCAACATCATCCATACTCATATATACCCTTATCTACTCCTCTTACGTGTATTTCTCTCACAACTTCAACTCTTATCAATCACTTGAACTTCTATTATATTAATTAACTCGGCATCTTTCTATACACTATAATACTCCTATACCAACAAAATAGTATTCAATAATCTCAATGAATTTATATTTTTGTTTTAAATATATATATATATATTTTATATTCATTTCAGGCGATAATACACCAAAAGAAGAGTGCAAATTGGAAGGTCTACATCCTCTTCTCATTGTTACATATAAAAATATAACAATATCCGTGAGTAGTTATGTTATGTAACATAAAAATACAAGATAAAAATGGTTTGCTTTGTGTTTTTTTTTTAATTTTTTGAAACTTCAAATCGTGAAATGTAAAATATATTATTGAATATATTCTTTCATGATGGTTTTGAAGATTTATATGTGTACAGTGCAGTATATATTTTTATGGGATAGTAAAAAAAAATGGACATCTAGATGTTGGCGTTTGTATGTAACATTATATGCTTATGTATATGGTTGGGTATTTGTTTACATAGGCAGACAAAATTACAATAGCGCACGGTGAACGAGTTACTGTTAGATGTCGTGAATTGGGCAGGTATAAGCTCATCGGTGATCCATTTCTACAATGTCGCAACGGCGGATGGAGTAGTAAAACACCATCATGTCTACCAACAACATCAATCTCCAATTACAGTGGTGAGCATCACCATCAAATTTCACTTGATATAAACAAAACAGAAATAAGACAACAAATGTTATGAAATGTATTCTCTCATGGGAAGAGAATAATTGAATGTTGTTATTCTGGAGATCGTAGTGGAACTTTACTTCATATTTGTGATATTATTTGAATAATTAATATTCAATTTTAAATGCTTTTGATTAAACACAAAATGACTTATGTTTCATACTGTATAATTTATTGGACAGTGTTCTTCGTAATAGATAATTGAGAAATATCGAAAGTTTAGGTAATTAATTTCTGATTTGAATATCGTATACGCAGCAGTGGAATAATAAGTATATTAATTGCAATTGAATACGAATGTAATTGATGTGTGGTCAGTTTTTATAATCAATCACAGTGACAGATTGTATCAATGAAAATCAAAAAAGACATTAATTAATTTATTTTATTGTAATTGATCACAAATTATTGGACATTAATTCGGAAAAAAAAAATATATATTCTCGACTTTCAAATAAAATAGTATAATCAATAAACAAATTAATAAACATAAAAATAATTGTCCGGACACGAAAAAAAAAAAAAAAAAGAAAAAATCAAGAGAAATTGTTTTAAACATCTCCTTCCTCTCCGCAATAAGAAACGGAAATGAATATTATTTCATCTTGCAAATTAAAAGCAACATATAAAAATGTGGACAAATATTTTTTTTT
>CAJUYH010003741.1:0-30662 GCA_910591685.1 Galerucella tenella | reverse complement strand
AATTAGAAAAATAATGATTTAGTCAATTTTTTTTGTTGAACCAATTATAATAAATGATCTAACGAACAAACGTTATCATCATATCAATTTTTTTTCGCTTGGTTCGAAACAAATTTTGGATTCAGGTGAAGAATTATGTCGTTAAATTGAATAACAAAATTACTAAATCAACGAAATTCATAAGCAAATCAAGAAAATTAATTGCTTGTGTTAATTTTGAGAATTTATCCGATAAATTGAATATTTTAGTTGAAAAGTATAATAATATGTTGATTGAACTTGAAATGCAATCAGTTTGATCAACTGATTGCTAATTTTAATATAAAAATTAAGTTGACATAACAAACTGAGTGCTATAAAAAAGAAAAGTTAAATATACTTCATAGCATTTTATTTAATAAGAAAAAACAATAACAAAATAAAATATTAATTTTCTAAAACATAAAATCAAACTTCCACTAACTGCATTTCCTTTCAACCGCAATAACTTTTCCGTAAATTGGAACCAATCCACTTGCAAATTCACTATAAGGGCATCAGGGAAAATCAAATCATAATATATGTTGATCTACAAAGAAGTAATAATAAAAATAAATAGAGTTTAATGAATGTTCTAAACAAGCATAATGGAAATTCTTGAATTTTCCATTATAAATATACGAAATGCAGCCCCAATGAATGTATCACATGTCCCTTTCTCAAACACTGAATTGAGGTAGCACTACTATTACGCTTAGAATTAACAATTTGCAAGTTAATGATGATAAATATAACAAATTTAAAGTGAAGGTAATGACACATTACCTTACATTTCCAATTAGGTAGGTTAGGTTAGGTATAGCAAAGTACCGTAACTTTGTAAAAAAGACATTAGGTACTTACTGTTTAAAACCGGGTTTAATCTCAGTTTAAATTCATGTTTCGTTTAGAATGTGATGTATGCGATTTAAGATACAACTGATACAAGACAAACTACCTATCATCTTAAAACAAAAATGAACATTTTTTCGGAAGAAACGAGATAATATAATATTTGTAAATAGAATACATAATTATATTTACCTGAATAATCCGCTAATCCAGAACAATTTCCAGACAACAGGTTATCACTCACCTAACGATCTCACTCGTATCTTAGAACAATATAAAATGAAGAATGAAGTGAAAACGTTGTGATAGATAGAAACAGGACAATCTACTAAGCAAGAACATTTTGAATGAATCAGATAATCAGTCGATACAAATATGAAATTATTCCGATTGAACTATTGCTTCTATTGAAACAAACAAGAATAAATAGTTCAAATTGACTGTTGAAATTGGTTACTTCAGTGATTTTAAGTTCCAAACCAATTCATTTTTTGTTTTAAACAATATAGTGTACATGCTTGATTGAAAAGCAAATATTAAGGTTGAATTAATATTATTATTCGCTTAAAAGGAGTTGAAAAATGCTTCATTTAAAAAAATTTATTTTGAACCGAGCGAATTCACTTGTTTGAGTCAACCAAATATTATATTTGAGTTAATAATATTATTCGCTTAATGTAAGTTAAAATATATTTCATTTGACAAGTGTATGTTTGAACCAAGCGTGTTCATTTGTTTGATTTGAATGAATCATTTTTTTGAGATAATATTATAATACTTTGATGTAAATTAGGAAATACTTGACTTGATAAGTCCATTTTTGGTTCAAGAAATTTCTAGGATTAGGTCGACAATTCCATTTTAGTTCGGCAATTTTAATATTTCCTTGGACGAATACATTCAGTATTTGATATGAATGGAATTTAATCGAGTTAATCAAATAAAAGTGACTAAATAAATTTAGTTGATATAACAAATATTTTTTTTCCGTGTATAGATTAGTAGCTTTCAGGAACTGTAAGACTCTTGATTTCGGTAGGGCAGTGGAGCATTTCCTTGAGGTTGTGTCTTAGATCAAATTGTTGATATGTAGCAGAAAATTGTTTGTAGTCCGTCAGTATGTGCTTAACGGTCACAATATCATTACAGCTATGGCAAACGGAACGATTTCCTGAAGACATCAGATATCCGTGTGAGAGTTTGGTATGACTGATTCGGATTCTTCTTTTTGTAGTAGCATCTCTCTGGGTTAAGAAGTTCAGAGAGAGGAGAAGTGGATGGATGGATATCATGAAGTGCTGTCGTACTATTGCGCCACAGGTGTCGCCAAGAATCTAGTGTAACGTTTTTGAAGTGGATCTTTAGGTCGGTTGCGAGTTGGACAATGTGTGTTGGGTTGTTATTAGTGGTAGCTTCTTTCGCGTGGTGGTCCGCAGTTCCGTTACCATCAATTCCGATGTGAGATGAAAGCCAGATGAGAGAGACTGTTATATCTTGAGCAACGAGAGTTTGATAGATGTCGTGTATGTTCTGGACAATTGGGTGGTCAGTAAAGATTGACTTGCTTGACTGAATGGAGGAAAGGGAGTCAGTGCATATTGCAATATTTGTGTGGGGTAGGAAGATGCTTTTGAATACTTGGAAGCTCGCCTGTGTGAACGCTACAGGCGAACTTCGAAGCATTTTTCAAGATTTCAAAAGACACGTTATGAAATTATTTGGGAATAAAAATGTGGGAAATAGTTAGTTCGTTCAAAAACCCTGAAAGAAGAAGCGGAGAATTAAGAAAAGAAGTCAGTTTTTGAGATTTGAAACATCAAAGGTTGAATGTGGACATCCAAACGCCCACGTGGAACTCTTTCAGACTTAAACAGTTGTCACTTTTCTGTCGCCCTCAGTTAACTTACTTGGCTTTATTCAAGCTACTAGGTCTTTAGGAAATATTGCTTTTTTTTGTCTTATAAATATTTTTCACAATCACTTTCGCAGCAGGTGACAATTTCGGTTTTTCACGCAAAGTCGCAACATTATTACTTTCGAAGTTAACACTCCTTTATTCTAGAAAAAACTTCCAATTTCTTAGGTATCCACAAAAAGCTCCTGGGGAGTTTTTAATATCGTCCTGTATCATTCAGTCGACCCATTTATATATTTTTGGCCTTGTCTCTATTTATATTGTAATAAATTGGATGGTGTATAATTAAATTTCTACCAAAACGTAGTCAGCGCATTTAAAAAAAGGTAGAACGTGTCGCGGGACACACGGTAGGAACTTTAGTTCCTTTTAAGCAATAATCAAATTTTTTGAATCAATAAATACACATAAATATACATATTATTGTGAGAACTTATTTTACTCTGTATGAAACGTCATTTAACAAAAATATACAGTAGGTAGTATTAATTATAAAAATAATTAGGTTGATTAGCACAAAGTATTTGTATGTATGTATTTTTGTGATTCCATTTTTTCCAAATATCTTGTATAAACAGCATCAATAGTAGTATGGTATCTTGTTGTTGATTGTTCTGGATCGTTGATCATATCTAAATCAAATTTTTCTTCAAGAAAGTTTTTTAATGAATCCGATTTTTGTCAACTTACGTATTGCCATTTTCTTTTTTCCTGTTGATTCACTTTCACTCAAAGTACTTTTCATAATATTCACTTTGCACTTATGTTATATTATACACTCTCTACACTTTCACTAATTTCTAAAAATTATATAATTCAATTCATCTACACTCGGTATAATAATTGTCCTAATTTATCTTCAACACTATTTATATTCACTATCTGTTCACTCACTGTATACTGAAACTGTTTACCGATTCACTGTATACTGAACAACTCCCCGACTCACTCGGAAACCTGCGTATATATAGTCCTCCGCAACTCTAGCACTTTCTTGAATTCACCGCCTTCTACGCTGCTAGAACATTACCTGTTAAAGAACCTTTCTAGAAAGGGCCGACGACCCAGCACTGTAGTGGAACGCGTTTGCTGCGATAATTACAGTCAAGCAAGGTCGGACATGGTTAGTACTTGGATGGGTTACCATGACAGGGAAAACCATCGTATAGGGCCCGTACAGCCTGCAGCGGAACACTTTAGACTACTAGGGTGCACTCGCAGGCATTATACCAATGAGCACGAGTTTTAATGTAGATATGCCGTCTTTCGGAAGAGACGTAAAACCGAGGTCCCGAGTCCATGGATGTTGGGCTCGTTAAAGAACGCTACCACTGGTTGGAACACTAGTGGGTGCACCAAAATTTCCGGTTAGGGGTAGAGTGCTCCCGGTATCGGTGATTAGCCTTAGTCGCAGAAGTAGACCGACGTTAAATAACAGAATAAAAAAAAATTCATATTGAAGCTAGAAAACTATCAAATATCTCTAAGACCTAGGAGAGAGCGCGAGAGCCCACGCACTCAAGGCACATAACGTAACAACGTAACGTAATGGTCAGATCTTTTGCTGCGCGACCCCCCTCGCTCCAACCTAACGTTAAGAACCAAAGTTTTAAAAGGGATAATCAGTTGAGGAGTGAGTCTAAGGTCCGTGGGGGGCGTCAACATTTTTGAGCTAAAAATCGATAGGGAAATCTGTAAGCTGTGAGACCAGATTTTTAACTTCGTTTTATTGCGCAATTACTCTCTAAACATGTACTATTTTGATGGTAGAATTTCTTTGTTAAAATGCGAAAGAAAAAGGGCGCCATATCATCTCGGCCCTAGGGCGCCTTCAAACTTAAATCCGCTTCTGATAATAGAATACTTTGGATGCACGATATACTCAACTCAAATTTAACAAACAAAAAGATTAAGCGCTCTTTCGAGGTGACGGAATTTTAGGGAGAGATCGATACAAGGGGCCTAGATCGGTTCACTAAATTATCGTCTCAACGGACAATTTGAGAACCCAAGACATTCAAGAAAAATCAAATAAGAGCTACAGCGAGCGCTCTTCGTATCCACAGATCTTCCGTTAGATAACTCACAGGATTAGGAGGATTGTCCCGACTATCCTCCAGAACGGAACGTTTTACGGGGATTACGGTTGCCACTATTGATGCCGAAACTAATTTTTGCTAATTGAATGGCAAAAAGACCTTTTGGATTCTGAGGTTTCGTGAGAAATTTATTATCGCGCAAAAGTGTGCTGAAAAAAAATTGAAGGAATTACAAAGGTCGTAATTGATTGATAAAAAGGAATGGGAGGGACACTTCTTACTAGTATATTTACAGTGGAGTTAATTTAGTAGTAGTTTTTAAGTTTCACATTCCCTCTTACGCAACAAAAACATTCAGTAATGACCCCTATTAATAAACGATTTTGGTATAGGCAACCAAACACACAATAATATTAACAAAAATAGTCATAATAGTATATTATACCAAGGCTGCTCAAGTTTTAGAACAGTAGGGCCAAACCGATGGGTAAGGAATTTTTGGCGGGCCATTAACGATTTTTTAACTTACCTATATGAATTTTAAGTCGTCAATGATCCGCCAAAAATTCATACGTTTAATAAAACTTGTGTAATAAAAACATTCAGTATTACAAAATTTGGTGTTTATTAAACTATACAACAAAGAGCTTCATTTGCAAACTAAATAAAAAATAAAACTTGTATCTTAAATTAATGTTATTTTTGGCAATGTTTCTGTTGTACTGATTTTTTTATATTGGGGTTTAAATTATATGTTGACAATAACACCAGGTCAGAAATATGTTGATCCGTAAGTGAAGTGCGGTATTTATTCTTAATATAATTAAGATCCGAGAAAACCTTTTCACACACATAATATGTTGATCTAATAGGAACTGCAATGCCAGGTCCGTTATTGCAGGAAAGTCTTCTTTTGGCACCAATTTCCAGAAATTCGCAAACTCTTCTGATAAATCTTGTGCTTTCGAAGATATTTTTTCCATAAAAAGGTTTTTTAAGGCACAATGATTTTGCAGTTTGGTTAGTTCCAACTGAATATTGCCAAACGGCTTTTCGGAAAACTGTGTTCCTTTTTCTTTTCTAATATTATTCTCTCAACTCTATAGTCTGTTTTCATGAAAATGCTATATCTCTTTTCTTTGAGGAGCTTAATTTCCTTAATGTGTAGCCAATTGACTTTTTCAGAATCACAATATTTTTTTTGTTAACTATAGCTTTCTCTAAATTCCTAGTGCTGACAAAGTCAACTTTTTCCATTTTAGTTACGTTGAAGGGCCGTTTTCTTCTACAATTTTTCATGATGTCAATGTAATCTTGTGGGGAATATATCTTATTCTGTTTTTCATCATCTTCCGAACTCTTTGAGACACTACTTTTTCAAGCATCTTGAAATATTCAAGAGCAATAATAGGTTTTTCGGTTAAACGAAACAAAACAGAATAGCTTGCCGAATTCGCAAGAAGGAACCAAATAGTTTTGGATTCAACATGTGTAAAAAAAGGTTACAGGTTTTTGCGAAAAGAATCCAAGTAGGTTTGGATCCTTATAGTAAACTGTAAATCGAAAATTCTCATTTTCGCAATATAACACTATGGTCCAACAGATGGCTCTAGGATCAGAACTCTTTGGATCTATATTGCAAATCGATAGATATGCATATCTAGATTCACTTCTTGAAATTATCTCATTTTTCCCTAAATTTCGGTTGGTTCCTTATTGCATAACCAGTTAAAGACATTCTCCTGGGTATACAAAATGTTGCACAAGTTTTTGTTGAACTACTATCCCTGGATTCTCAAAATATTGGAATTTGTCCATTATTGACCTGGGTATAAAAAAAAATTATTAATCACTAATAAATAAATTCAACTTCTCAGTTGGCTAGAAGAAGCAATAATTGTCAACTTCACAGCTAGTAGTGGAAAAACTGCTTTATAGTAAATAGAAATAGTTAACATGTTTCGGGATTTTTTTAAAAATATCTACAGTAACCGAAAATAATGAATTTACGAGAATAGGGTGGTCCGTAAGTAATTGTACATAGGAGTAGGTACAGTACAATCTTCACTTCAAAATATTGCGATTTAAACCAACTACTAGCCTTAATAAAATGTTGATATTAAGAGAGATACAGGGTGTTCAACATGAAATTTTAATTTTCGTTTTTCACAATAGCTTTAACGCTTTTTGACGTATATACACAAACATTTGAGGTTGGGGGTTTTTTGATATGAGAAATAATAATTTTGTCCATTTCAATGTATTTTTTAGAGGGCGCCACATAGGCCACGTATGCGGCATAAATGTACGCAAAACTTTTTTGCCTTTTACATTAGCGCTACTTTTGTAAAAATAATTGAGGCCACATCATTACAACAAATAAAAGGTATACTTGTTAGTGTCCCCAAATCTTAACGGTACCAGAGATAATCACATTTAAGTGATTAACTGCTTGATTATCATTCAATGAAATTACGTTCGAAAAATGGAGTGCGTACGATAATTATTTTTTTTAGTATTAAGATGAATAGTATTAGGGTATAGTAGCAGTTAACATAAAAAATATGTATGGTACTTTTAATATTAAAGAATAATAAATATTGTACACACAACTACATTTTTCTAACGTAATTTAATTGAATAATAATCATGTTGTTAATCACTAAAATGTAATTATCTCTAAAACCGTTGAGATTTGGGCATACTAACAAGTATACCTTTTATTTGTTGTGATGATGTGGCTTCAATTATTTTTTTAAAAGTAGAGCTAATGTAAATAGCAACAAAGTTTTGCGCACATGTATGCCGCATACGTGGTCTATGTGGCGCCCTCTACAAAATTCATCGAAATAGATACAAAATTATGATTTCTCATATCAAAGAACTCACGACCCCAAATTTTTGTGCATATACGTTAAAAAGCGTCGAAGTTATAGTAAAAAAACGAAAATTAAAATTTCATGTTTAACACCCTGTATCTCTCTTAAAATCAACATTATATTGAAGCTAGTTGATTTGAATCACAATATTTTTAAGTGAAGATTGTACTGTACTTTATGTACAATTTTTTAATGACCACCCTGTATAATTGATAATGTGATTCCTAATAAACTGAAAGAAATGGGACCATAATGAATACCTTGGAGGACACCTGGATGAACTAGTATGTTTGGTGCGAACAATATAAAATATGTTTCATGCATCAAAAACAACCTTATTATTACATAATTAATGTTCTTATAATGCCATTACTTTCATTCAAGTTGCACTTTTGTACAATATGCCCCAAGTAATTTCCTAGCATGTGCCATCATTGTCTTTCAAAGTGTATCCTCATCTCCTTTATGTGACATGAAAACAAAGTACCTACAAAAGTCATTACGGTCTCGGTATTGTTTCCTAGAAGCACACTACTTTAGTTTCCATTCGAATTGAAATTTTTTTTATGTCGCGCTAAGAAAACAATAGGAATAACAATTTTCTCGGAATGTAGATGCTGGTTAGGTACTTAGGAATGTTAAGAAAATCAATACCAAAAAATGGAGATTCAATCGAAACTTGATATATGTACCTAGGAATTAAATTTCGGCAAGTTATAACATGCTTTATGAAAAAATTTCACATTTTTTCGAAAAAAGTCTGCTTTCTCAAAAAAATATTAAATGAACTTGACATTTCCGTCCTGTATATCAGTAAAATCACTCAATATGTACTTAGTAAAAGTGTTCAGTTACTCATTACTCACCCTGAGAACGGGGAAAATTTCCGTTTTTTCTCTTCAATAGTCGTGAAATGTAGGAATATTTCACTTGGGTCATTAGTAAGTTGACAGTGCTATCACAAGATTGAGATTTCTCACGTAATTCCAGAGAAATTTAAATGGAGAGACTTAACCTTTGGATTTCCCGAGTGAAAATAAGCTTTATAGTATACTAATGGGAAACGTTTCAAGTGTTGCCTCCTTCTAATATAAAAAAAATCATTATAATATTTTATGTCGTTTTTCTAACAGCCCGATTTAATTAAATTACCGTAGGTACCTGGAATTACCAAAAATTCCATATTTATTCATGTTCCACTTTCAAGAATTGTTATTATAGGCTTGTTTGAGAATGGGCGAAACATAATCAAGCCATATTTTTGATTATATCAAGTGGGCTACTATCAAAATAGTATATACTAATAAATGTCAAAGAAATATTGCTGTATTATTCGTTTGTGTTTAGGAAGTTGATTCAAACACAATAGTTAACTTGTGGTTCCAACAAGATGGAGCATCTGTATATCAGAAATTTTACCGACAGGTGGATAGGACGTGGTGGACCAATTTCGTGACCTCCTCGATCTCCAGATCTCACACCGATGGATTTCTTTTTATGAGGATACATCAAGCTTGTGTATCAACTTGTGTATCAAACGGAACCTACTACCAAAGAAGACGTGAAAGAAAGGATTCGTAACGCATTTTCCACAATAACTCCAGCTATGTTGGAAAGAGTAAGATCCTCGTTTTTGAAAAGAATTGTATGGAAGTGAATGGTCGCCATTTTGAACACATAGCATAAACTACTATACTTTTTATAGAATGTCAATATTCATTTATGTAAATGTGAGTGTTCTTATAATGTTGGTTTTCATAATTGTTAGTTTTTCAAAAATAGAAAAATACAAGCTTGCATTTTGCATAACTAACATATATACTGTTTGTGGCGACTTTAGTAATTATTTCGTAAAGACTACAAACTGCTTTTATATTTATTAGTACTATAATGACATTAGCCTACTTACAGTAAACAAAAATATTTCTTCCAAACATAATTCCTTTTTTCCTTCCTCTAATGGTAAGAGTAGAAGTCAAAGATATTTCAGATGCATCCAAAATTACGATTAGAATTTATGCCTTAGAAATGTTAAGATTCACAAGATGTTGCATGTAAAAATTTAATACCATTTAATTCTATGCAAAATACTTGTTTTTGACCATTATCATAAAATATCTACGATTTTCCATTAACTAATGCCCTAAGTGTACTACATCGTTTGAAAGTTTATTAATTGTACTAACAAATTGTAAAAGACTTATTTAAAAATTTTGAGATATTGCTTGATTTGCGTTTTGTTTCACCCTGTATTAAAGAAGCCACAGATGAAAAAAGTAATTGATACTGAGCACAGCCAATGATGTGTGTATGACATTTCAGTACAAAGACCT
This sequence comes from Galerucella tenella, assembly GCA_910591685.1. NCBI lineage: Eukaryota > Metazoa > Arthropoda > Insecta > Coleoptera > Chrysomelidae > Galerucella > Galerucella tenella. Next base: position 20,626 of record CAJUYH010003741.1, on the reverse strand, counting down.
GTTGATTTATTTTAACTTACTGTTTTGCAGAGTGTTAAAGAGGAGGTCTTTTTTGCTAATAATTGGCCATATCTTTGTAAAACACCCTTCTAATATATTAGAGTGCTATATTTTTGTAACGTTCTCGGTGAGATCTTTTCGATTCTTGAACAAAATATAGTACGTTCCATTTGAAAAAATGTAAGTTTGTGCTGCTACGTGGTTTTGGAACACCCTGTAGAATCAAAAATATTTTCAAAATGTGCTCTCAGTAACTGTATTAGCTCACACAAAACTATAAACTTCTATCTATCACCACAACGATGTAATCCTCCGATGTCAGAAGATTGCCCCACCCTGTATGTATGAACGCGCTGACATGGCACTGTTCACAAATTTTACAATTATTTGACTCGCTATATCTCAGAAACAGTGGCACTGAGAAAAAACCCACCGTTTTGCTGAAAATCGCGAAAAAACAATTTTTTTCGAGATTTTTGACCATGAATAAATTTTTTTTCAAGCACCGGAATGAATAGGTACTTCCAGGTGTTATTTTAAGGTATGTTTCAAACAATTACACGCACTTTCAGCTTGCTGTGAATTTATGTACCTTCAAATGTCTAGATTGACCGGATTATTTTGACCGAATTAATATTTTTGTTTTCGTATAAATCCTAGTTTTGTACGCGAAAAAAACGTATCGTTAAAATGACAGCTTAAACTAACTCAAACAATGTGAGATTTAATTTGGAATTATGGAAACCTGTAAACCAAAAACTAGCCGAACTAGAGCTAATTGCTCATGGACCTATACAGGGTGTCCCAGCCGAGAGTGACCCATTTTAAATGCTTATAACTTTTATACCAGTTGTGTTAGCCACCTGCGGTTTACGCCATTCCTTTTCTTTTGGCCTAAAGTTTTTTCTAGCTGGTACCAAATTTTGTCTACAATTATACAGTGGGAGTAAAAAATATGCCTTTTTTCGACATTAAAATTTTCAACTATTTTTAATGGAACACCCTGTATATTGCAACGCCATAATTAGGAGTCGTGTCCAAGGTACTCATATACCAATAAACATCGGACTTGTACCTTGAAGTTTTAGCAGCAAAAAATTAAAATAGTAGTCTGGATATTTTAGCAAACGTATAAAAAAAACGTAACTAGGTATCCATAGTAAACAATTGTCACTGTCAGAGTAAAATGTCAAATTAAGTTAACATAAAAACATAAATTTTAAAGAAAATGATTTATTCATTAGTGGAAAAAGGAAAAACAGTAATCTTTTATATCGAAACCCGAACAATAATAACGACACAAAGAAGATTTAGAACTAGATTCCAGAAAAATCCGCCAAGCAAAAACGTTATTAAAAAATGGCATCAAAATTTTTCAATACATGGATACTTGGAGTTCAAAAGGCCAAAAAGGAATTTGTTTAATCCTGAATATTTAGACAGACTTAGAGGTCCATGAGATTATTGCAATTAATAATCAGAAAATATCTCTTAGGAAAATGGCGGCTGCATTAAATTTATCTAAAAGTGAGTGCGAGAGATGTGTTAAATTTTTAAAATTATTCCCTTATAAGCTTCAAACATTTCAAAAGCTTCGTCAGGAGGACTACCAAAAGAGATTGTTTTGGACTTGTTTAGAGTTAAACCAAATACGCTGTTAATTATGTCTGATGAGGCGAGTTTCCATATAGATGGTAGATGTAACAAGCACAATTGTAGGATTTGGCATCAGAGAATCCAAGAGCATTTAACGAGTTCCAGCGAGATACTCCAAAGGTAACAGTTTGGTGCGCCATCTCTGCTGAAAAAATATATGGACCATTTTTTTTCAATGAGCCAACGATAACAGGAACTGTATATACTGATATGTTGGAAAATTTCTTTTATCCACAGTTAATACAGGAGGGTATCTTGGATGAGGTCTACTTTCAGCAAGATGGTGCTCCACCTCATTATTCTTCAATAGCAAGAGCATCACTAGATATGACATTTGGGGAAAAATGGATAGGAAGAGCTGGCCCTATAGAATGGGCACCGTACTCTCCTGACTTGACAGTTCCAGACTTTTTTATCTGTGTTTATGTCAAGGATAGGTGCTATAACCCCCTTCCACATAATTTGGATGATCTTAAGAGGAATATTCGTGCAGTAATTGAAGCGATTCCCCAAGATATGTTACACAATTCATTCAACCATTTAATGGTCCGACTTCATAAATGCGTAGAACAGAACGGTCAACATATACAGCAGTTTTTTTAGATTTATATTTATTTCTTTATTAATGTATAGTTCTAAATATGCTAATAAAAAATACGTTTGCTAAAATATCCAGAACTATTTTAATTTTTTGCTGCTAAAACTTCAAGGTACAAGTCCGATGTTTATTGGTATATGGATACCTTGGACACGACTCCTAATTATGGCGTTGCAATATACAGGGTGTTCCATTAAAAATAGTTGAAAATTTTAATGTCGAAAAAAGGCAATTTTTTTACTTGTAGACAAAATTTGATACCAACTGGAAAAAACTTCAGGCCAAGAGAAAAGGAATGGCGTAAACTGCAGGTGGCTAACACAACTGGTATAAAAGTTATAAGCATTTAAAATGGGTCACTCTCGGCTGGGACACCCTGTATTTTCTGGACTGCTTTTTTGGCGATGTAGATAAAATGTTGTATGAAACATACGGTGAATATTTTAGGAAAATTTCATTTCTCGCAACAAATTTTTAAATTATTGAAATATTATCAAAACATTTTATCTATTTTTAGATACAGCTACTGTCAAATTTTTTTTAGCAAAAACAATTTACCTACACGGTGATAAAATTACATCCTTCTCTTTGCTCTTTTCTAGAGGAAAGTAAATTTCCGCTTCGGGAAAACAATTGAAATGCCACCGACGCAAAAGCGATTTTCATAGATGGATAGGGAAAATTTAAATTGGAAAAGTGTTCAATGTTTCTTTGGTTTTTCTGGATATATAATTAATATTCAAATTTTGTGTTTTTTTGGCGCATATTATGGACTCTTCATTATGACAAAAAATGTTAAAGGATATAAAACCATCTATTACGAGTAGAAAATATTGAAACGTAGAAATATTTCGGAATTCAGAACTTTAAACTCCCTAAATATTAATTTAATATGTTTTCATTGTTTTTTTTTAAGAAAAATAAAGCGCATCAAGCCTTTAGGTTATTAGCGCTACCAAATGAACAATAAATATTTAAATATTAAGTACTACTACAGTGAAGATATGAAAAAAAAAATGTTGGTCATAAATTAAACTTTGTGTAGAAACTGAATAGCACGTAGATAAGCTACCAAGTTTTCCATATTGTACTCTTCTCCTAGCAAGTGATACATAGTAGGTGGAGTGTTAAATGCAATTTTTTGGGCATTGACACTCTGTGCAGCGGGATTGTTCAGATTTAGTCATTAAGTGTTCTTGGGAAAATCGGGTGTGACCTATTCTTAGACGGGTCAGAATAACTTGTTTTTTCCTGGTTTCTGGAACGGCCTTCCACGGTTTAACTGTTCTTTTCACTTCCCTAAGTTCATCGTTAGATTGGGACCACTGGTGTTGCCAAGCGTTATTAACCGATGTCTTGATAAATATTTTCATGTCTGTCATCATAGCTCTCGTGACTTCGATGGCACTAGGATTCTGAATTACAGTTTTGGCTGCTGCATCAGCTCGCTCTTTTCCCTCTATTCCTGTATGTGAAGGTACCCTTAGTAACTGTACGACTGCTCTTGAATTGTATAGCTGGGATAATTGCTGCTTAATAAGTTTTAGTAATGGGTTTGATGGATATGTCTGGCGCGAACTTTCAATTGAGTTTAATGAATCAGTTACTATGAGCAGGTGTTTTACATTTTCTCTATTGGCATGGACTAGTGCTTGAAATACCGCATGAAGTTCTCCAGTTAGAGTAGTCTAAATTTGATTATCACATTTGGAGTTGTGCAGCTCCAACTCCAGTATCCGTTTTGGAGTCATCTGTGTAGATATGAGTATATTGTTGTAAATAATATATTTTCTCATGGAATTTTCCTCCAATCAGGGTATGGTTTGTTTTGTTCTTATCAAAACTTGTTAACTGTGTATCACATATTGGTGATTTTATTATCCATGGAGGAGGGGAGGGAATGAATTGGGGGATTGCTTGAGGAATATATATATGTAGTAGGTTAAGGTATCTGTTAATTCTTCCGTAAAGTGGTGGATCTGTTCTTTTCCTTTTTTTTTATTCATCCGAATAACGATTGGAGAGGGTGTTGTCATAAACTGGATGATTGGGATTTGCAGATATACTAATCGCGTAAGAGAGACTAAGGTAAATCTATCGGAGGTGGAGGGGAATTTCGGAGGCTTCACTGAGAAGGTTCTCGGTAGGGCTTGATCGAAATGCACCCAGGCAAATTCTGATCGCAGTATTCTGGACTGAATTCAAAAGATCTAGTTCTGTTTTTATCGCTGACTAGTATGCTACGCATCCGTAATCAAGACGTGATCTAATTAGTGAACGATATATACGTACTAATGACTTCGAATCAGCGCCCCAATTCCTATTAGATAATATTTTAAGCAGATTGGAACTTTTATAAGTTTTACAAATCAGGTCATTAATGTGAGTTCTCCAAGTCAGCTTGTAATCCCTAACCATACCTAGATATTTTATATGATCATCGAAATTCAAATTATTGTTGTATAACTTCAGTATAGGGGTGAGGAAAAATGGGTTTTTGGAAAAAATTATGCATTTCGTTTTCTCTGTGATGAATTGGAATCCTGTAGAATCCTGTTCATTGTTTTTGTTTATTCAATCATTAATATTAAGTGCTAAGACTTATTTCTTCCAATATATATCTATATTCTGTTCTATCCAAAACTATTTCTAAAAACTTTCAGGACAAGATGAAAGGAAGTTTATTTCCGAAACTTGGAATTATAATATTCTGCCACAAAAATATTGTTCCCATTCCATCATTATCAAATTTAAATGTTACCCGAGTTTTCCTAAAAAAATGTATATATGTAGTATGGTGCCACGGAAGGAAAGGACTAAATAAGAATCATTTTTATTATTCCTTACACGAAAGGATTTCTCTTACTGGGTAAGAAATTCAATTCTTCCTTCTTTATATGCTGGGCCTAAAAGTCAGTTCTAGGATTTTATTGTTTAATATTCATTTCAAACTGATGAGTATGCTTTACATAATTTGTTTGGCAATTTTACAAAACCAAAATAAGTATTCATTATCCGATTCGTGAATCGCATGAAAATATCTCACTAATTAAGCTCTATTCGTGGTAACATTGTTGTACCGAAATCGTTTAATAAAGCTATATTATCATTATCCCGATTTCCTTTCCCAAAGTTCTTCCTTTAACTTAGATATTGATGTCATTGATTCGTTTATTAGGGCTTTGATATGATGGAGAGGAGAGTTTATGTACTAAAACGGTAAATTTTGTGAATTTAAGAGGAGGATACGCTGGTAATGGTCTGTAAAATATTTCCCTCTTATTTATAAGACACAATTTAAATTTTAAGTGACCTTGTTTGTATGTATGTATTTCAGGGTGACATTCACCGAGACCTAAAAGATCTATTGTGCCTCCTAACTACTCCTGCTTTCTGAGGAGAGTCTCAGAAACTAGTAGTTCCTTTAGTCCTTTTTCCCGGAGAAATTTTAGGATGTCTGCAGGCTTCAACTTAGGTAAATGTTCCTATTCTATCCAGTAATCTCCCAGGTGCTGTGCCCTAGGATTCTGAAGTGCTGTACAGTTGGAAAGTATGTGGATGAATGTTTCTTCTTCCATGCCACAAAATCTACATTCTTCTTCCTCCACTATTTTGAGCTTTTTCAGGTGCCATTCAGGCGACAAAGTCCCGTTAGGATCCCTGTTAAAACTCTCAGCGCAGTTTTACTTTGACCCATGCATTCATTTGATCTCAACAGGTTGTAGTCACCCAGAAGAGTCTTTGATTGTATAAGCCCTACTGAATTTTTCCGATGGGCAGATCTTTTTTTTTTCTCGGCTTCACCTATTTCTTCCAATATTACATTGGGGCTGATTCCGCAAAAAAGTTCAGGCACCCAGAAAGGTATTTCAGTCCCCCTCTTCGCTAGTTCATCTGCTATCTCATTTCCTTCTATTCCAGTCTGTCCTGGAATCCATAGTAAGGTGACTAGGTAAATTGTTCTCGCCTAGTTCATTGAGTTTGTCTAGGCATTCTCACACCATTTTGCCACTGATTACACAAGAGCTCAGTGCTTTAATGGCTGCTTGACTATCCAACATTATGGTTTGGTTCCTGGACCGTGCAACACTCGTTCTCTCCTTAAGAGACATATCCCGGCTAGAGACTCTCTCAAGGGTGGATCGACTCCATGTTGATGCCACACTAGGTATGCCAGAGGGTTGACAGACTACAAGAACATAGGGCGCCACTACCTTTTTAGACGTCGACGAAAAAAGATAATTTAATGTTAATAAAAAAGAAACTAAGGTGAAAAAGGTAGAAACACCTTGTAGTATTTACTCAAAGTTAAAAAAAATAAAAAAGTTACAAACTTACGTAAACCCGGACACAGTCCCTACAGCTCTTACAGCCGGGTATAGAAGAAATAAAAAAAGAAGTTTAAATATTAAATTTATTCCGCCTCAGGAGGTAACATGGAGGAAAGTGAAAAAATTAACCTGTACTTCTGTAAGGTACTTAGCTTAGGTATGTCCTGAAGTTGAGGTGGAGAGGTCCTGAAGTTGAAGCGGAAAGGTCCTGAAGTTGAAGTGGAAATATAGATGCCTTAGAGTTGAAATATAGTTGTCGGTGTGGAAGTATAGATGTCTTAGAGTTGAAATATAGTTGTCGGTGAGGAAATATAGATGTCTTGGAGTTAACGTACAACTGGCATGTAAACGGTAACCTGGCAGTAACGGTATTTTGCAGGTGTAACCTGGCAGTAAAGGTATTTTGCAGGTGTAACCTGGCAGGGATATCCTGGCAGTGGTAACCTGGCAGCTGTGCTTACCTAGAAGTTCAGGTGGATTAGGGATATGTAGGAACTTGAATGTAATGGGGCACATGATGTTGGTTTAGCTTTTCAGGTAAAAAAGGAAGGCAGTTGTTTGAAATATAATGAAATTTAAATTTACTGAAAGCTTTCCAACATATATGTCCCGTTTAAAACAGTAAAAATTATCAGCCAAATTAAAAAATTACTAATGACCTTAAGTATTAATTATAGTAAAAAGTTAATAATAAACCATTTCTAAAAGAATAAAATGTTAAATGAAATGTGAAGCCGGCACTGGCAGGTTTTTATGATAAGAGAATATTTTGAAAAGGTTAAAATGCAAATGTTATATATCTTTGAAAATAATTAGGTATTCTACAACAGAGAATCTAGCAAATGTTTGCATTAAAAAAGGTAACAGTTATTTACGATAAAAGATTTAGTTTAAAAGTAATGTACAGAAATGTAGTTAACCACGTGGTATGTGTATATTCGTCTATCTCTGTAAAAAAATAAGAAATGCACAAAAAATTATTTCAGCCACTACTTTAGAAAAAGCTTGATAAATATAAATTATAATTTTGGACTTACCACAGCAATTTAAGGTAAAACAATTAAATTTAAGAGACGGTAGAAAGATACGTCCTTGCTACTCAAGGGTCGGTAACGGAAAAAGAGTGAAAACCACCTCCTAGAATCGAGCGTTGACATCATATGTCAATTGTCGTAACGGTCAACGATAAGAGAAATTTAGATCACAGAACTATATTGGAAGTGGTTACTATGACGGCAAGCGGTAAAATCGAAATTATTTCGTCAAATCGGAACAGGTCGATAGACATGTTACAACCGAAACACTCCTATCCCAGTTCCTTCTATTGCTTTGAGCCGTCTGTGTACCATTGAATGGCATTCTTTCCAAGTCTGGTAATGGTATTTGGTTCCCATTCCTTCTTGCTGCTTAATTCCGTAACGAATTTCTTTGAAAAGTTATACTTTTTCATCATACCGTCTTGTGGCATGTCCCAGGTTGTCTGATTTCTAAGAATTGTAGTGACCCTAGATATATTCCAGATCACGTATTTCACTTGTAATATAAATTTTTTTAAACAGTTCAAAATCGGAATGTTTTTAATGTAGAAAAGGATTTAAAAAGTCAGCTTCCAGTTCCCTTTATTGCTTTCGAGCCGTCTGTATACCATTGCATGGCATTCTTTCCATATATAGTGATAATGTTGAGTTCCCATTATCACTAATGTCAATTCCTCCAGCGTGTCTACGTATCCCTAAGTTAGTACCTATATTAGGGTTGGAAGAATCAGGAAAGGGGCGAAAGACAGTAGTACCTTTCGCACGAACAGGTCAATTCTCTGCTGAACGTGAAGACAATTCAGTACCTTGCCAATCGAAGAAGTGAGCACATAAGACAACTGTTTAAATCTACATTGGTTTGACAATAGTATATTGTGAATATCTTTATAGCTGAGTACACATGACTAGAAAGTCAAGAAAACATTGTTGTATTCTGTGTAAAAATTTTTATTTAAAATTGCAAAGCGCTTTCGGCTATTAAGCCATCTTCAGTGCCATACCTGCAAGTAAGCAATAATAGTTGGAAAATTTCAAAAAAGAAATTAGTAAATAATTACTTACTCGTCAGATATGGCACAAGAAACCTAATTAAATGTCGACAACACATTAACGTCACAATGATAAAATTACATTAAATTCAAAATTTAAAATAATTCCCTGATTGGGGTTAAACTGTCTTCATATTTTGAACATTTTGATTTGAAAAATGGAAATATTAATATTTCAAACAATACCAACGGCACTTTCCATTCTAATTTATAAATTTGACATTGTTAAATATCGTTCGAATAAAAGTTTTGACGTTACAAACTAGGGTAGACCGGGGATAAAAGTGCCAGGGGTAAAAAGTTCCAATCGTCGCTATTTCTGCAAATTCAATAATATGTATTCAACACGGCAACCATGGAACAACTACGACACGCTGCGCATCGTGTTCGTGAAATCAGTTAGTTTCCAGAGTGATTTAAGGAAAGGCGTACAAAGTGAGGTTTTTAATACTAAAAAGTAAGTAAACTGGACCATTTCATTTTTCTTCTTATTTGGTGGCTCTATTGTTTTTCGGGGCGAAATAATTTTATACCGATAGCTTTATCATTGCACTTTACGACTACTATATCCATTTCCTCTTTATTGAGGTATTTTTTTTGTTACAAACACATTTATAAAAACTTGGTCAGTGGGGCAAAAAGTACCAAGCGTCATGGGGTAATAAATGCCGTATGGCACTTTTTGCCCCAGTTATGTTTACACTTTTTATTTTTATTTTTACAGAATGCGGAATTATTCCCGAAAAACCGAAAGAGGTAAAACCTCACTAGGGATTATGAAGCGAGCAGCTGAATCCGTGATTAACGGAGGAATTTCAATAAGATCAGCAGCCAAAAATTATGAAATATGCAGAGTTGGTTTGAAAAGATTTATAGACCGATACAGAGCAGATTCTGAAACCGCCTCATTCGGCTACAAATCTAGTCGCCGAGTCTTCACAGATGAACAAGAAAATGTTCCAGTCGCTTCTGAGGTTTCGGTCACTTCTGAAGTTTCAGTCACTCCCCTGACTCCATTTGAATTTAATATTTCCAAAGTATTTTCAACGCATTGCGTTAGACCACTTCCAAAGGCAGGTCCTAGGCAAACTTCAAATAAAGGAAGAAAACGAAGACATACTGCTATTCTGACCGATACGCCCGAGAAGAGGGAACTTGAAAAAGAGCAAGCCGAAAGAGCGCAGAAGAAAATGAAAGTTGAAAAAGGAAAAGTTGAGCAAGTAAAAAAGAAAGTGTTCACGAAGAGAAAACAGGTTAAGATACTGAAAGAAGTTTATGAATCGAGCAGTGAATCAGAGACAGACGATTGCTTTTGTCTTTACTGTTGTGAACCATTTTCTCAGAGTATGCCTTCTGAAGAATGGATACAATGCTTAGAGTGTAAAAAATGGGTTCACAGTAAATGTATCTCAGGTGAATCATTTTCTTTTGTTTGCTTAAACTGTAATAGTGATGATGAATAAATCCAATATGAAATGCACCTAGTCAGTTAGTTTTTGTATACGATTAAAGACCTAATAAAACATTTTTTGCTGAGATAATTCCTAAAATCATTTTCAAATTCTACTTGGTACTTCTTACCCCTAGGCTGGCACTATAAGCCCCAAAGTTGGGGCAAAAAGTGCCAATTACAACGTTACAAAAGTACATTAATAACAATTTTATATCAATTTTATATTGTATTTCCTTTCATTCATTGTGATTACTAATGTTCAGGTAATCAGGCACGTATTAAATCTGACCCTAATATAATACAATAGACCAGTAAAAAAAATAAAAACTAAAAAGTGGCACTTTTATCCCCGGTCCACCCTACTCCTGTCAGATCAATAATAAAAAAATTGACATTTAGACATGATTTAGAGCATAGATTTAGACTTCGTTTCTCGAGTTGTTCATGTTGCCATGGTAACTTTAAAACACGCGCGTGCTAAAAAGTTCGATTTAAACACGCTGAGGCGTGCTTTAAATAGGTAAAATGGTTCAACAATAAAAAAAAAAATTATTGTAAATCAAGTGATTTGGTAATGTCCCAAAACAAGTAAGTAAATTTCCTGAATAAATTATAAATGAATAAATTTGATATATTAAGGTCTAATTAGAACCCATCAAATCATAAGATGCCGAAAAAGATTAAGGGTCTAATGAGAACCCATTGCTAAATCTAATTCAAAATAGAAAACTCACTAATATAGGTCAAGAGAAATTCCAAAAGCAAATGAATTAATTTGAAAATTATAAAATATTTGTGTAAATCAATGAAAGTAATTATCTGAGCATAGTTCCAAATAACAAATTTTAATGAATAAACATTGTAATCTGGTAGCCTCTCAAAACCAAAAACCAGTCATCTAAACAAAGAAAACAGATTTGATTTTAAAGTCAAATGAGAACCTATTATTCAAATCTGATTCCAAAAACAAAAAAGATATTATGGGTCTAATGAGAACCCGTTACCAAATCTAATTCAAATAGATAACCAATCAATAGTCAGAAGAAACTCCAAGCACAATAACCATTCAAAGAATGAAGTATGTAAAATCAAATTCCAACAATTATTAATAACAAAAATCTATTTAAATATAAAGTAAACTATCAGTCAAATCAAGTATCTAATGATATCCCAAAACCAATGTAAGTCATTTACATTGAGAAAGATCTGATTTAGAGTCTAATGAGAACCAATTAATCAAATCATCTACAAGCCAGAAAAAGATTAAGGGTCTAATGAGAGCCCATTACCAAATCTAATTCAAAAAAACAATCCAACAAGAGTCCAGAAATATCCAAAAAAACCAAATAACTAATCATGAATTTTGTAATTTGAAAATATGGAAAAATTTTAAATTGATGATTATTAACTAAACTGTATGGTATCAGTCTGATAATGTTGTGGATAAATATGAAAATCATCATAGAGAGAACTTTTATGGATATACTATTTAATCTATTAAACTTCTATGCCAAGGAACATAAGATCTATTTAATTGTACTTGCTCATTCAAACAAAGATCATTGTTTTGCAATTCCTTATTGTGCAAGTATATTGTGCAACTAGTGGAGAAAGTTCAACTTTTCTCACGAGTGTGGAAGTTTGTGGAACGAGCCCGAAGGGCGAGTGCCGCAAACACACGAGTGAGAAAAGTGCTTTCTCCACATGCTGCTTTTTCTACGACTGCACAAACTGTGACCAGTGTACACGCCTTTAATTTTTTTGACTTTTCTAAATATACCAAAAGTACACTTTCCGAAAATTTTAATTTTGTTTTTCTTTGCCACTCTACAAATTTTTGCGTTTGCCAATTTATACTTTTTTCTTGAAATTGCCGCAACAAATCTAAAGTTACTTTTGCAGCTTTTTCCAATATCACTGGCGGAGTATTATTAAAATCGTCACTATTATCAGTATCCATATTATTTATATTATAAATAAGTACTCATATGTCTTGTTGAACTAATATTTTCAATAGAAATTGGGATTTTTATCAAAGCACGATTGAAACTGCCTTTCACAATTCAAAAACTTCTAATATAATCTGACAGTTTTGTGACAACTAAGTAAAGATGACAGTAGCATACTAAGTTTTTGTTGATTTTATTTGATTCTCCATATAAATATAATATGTGGCGTGGGAAAAAATATTTTCCACGGCTTAGGCAAAGTGACACTTTGTAGTTTCGTAAATTGTGGGAAAAGAACTATTTTCCATAGCAGTCGTAGAAAAAAAAGGTTTGCAACGAGATATTTCTGGGGAAAATCGTTAAAAATTGTAGATTCATATTCACCAAAGAATAGTCCATGTATATATGAATCGGTGAGATTAACAACAGTATAAGTTCAAAATTTGGTATTTTGAGTTGAGATAGCCAATCATTTTAAAATTCACTTCCGCATCGAATGAGTCTAAAAACCGTACGCTAATCATTGCCTGCTGCGATGTGGGAGCAAGGTCTTATCAGCGGTGAGCAGAACAACAGTACAAGTCCGGGACTTGTACTGTTTTTAATCCCAACGACTGAGGCGCGTGCCCGGTCGAATCCATTACGTCGCATCCAAGAAAAGAAACCTTTAAGGTCGATTCAAACACATCAGTCACGTCACAGTTCCGACGCCGAACCGGTACCGTTCCGTCACAAAAGCGGGTCGAAGCCTTATTGCTTGGAAACTGTCCGGCGACGGATAAATGTGAACGCCGCCGGATATTTCTATTAAAGAATATTTTTTATGTCAGATTGTTCGGTTCGGCGCCGGAATTGTTACGTGACGGGACTGATGTGTTTGAATCGACCTTTACTGTATCAAATTACAGACAATTTTTGTACGAAAGTGACACTCCTGGTTACGTGACAACTTGGAACTACATCGATGGCCTAGCTTTATCCACTTTCAAACTTCTAAAGCCAAATAAGACAAGTCCGCTCCTTCCAGTAGAACAGGCCTATCATGAACCAGTACCAATAAACATCAAAAAAGTTATTGATATGAAAAAAGTCATGCAGTATATTACTGAGAGTTCTACTATCATATCACGTCGTGGAAGACAAGTAGCCAAGAAGCTGAAAACTGAAAATGTTCGGTTCCTTTAGTTTCATGTTTTTTCTATTCAAGAATGTTTATTTTTCTTTAGTATAGCAAATATAGTATTATGTTAAAGTGGAAAATGTTGAAAAAATAAAATTTAACAACCTATTTTGCAATTTTTTGTAGTTGAGTGAAATAACAGTACAAGTCCATGGCTTAGTTTTTTATATTACGCAAAATTTAATGTTTTTTTCCACAGTTTTTTAACGCGAAATAATGGGTGACAATAAGATCTATAATCACTCTGTACATGTCAAAGCTCTAAAACAAGTCGTTTAGACGCAAAACAGTTTTTTTCGATTTACTCAAAATAATGTTTTCGGACTTATACTGTTTTTAATCTCACCGATTCATATGTATAATATGTACTTAAGAATTCAATAAAAGTTCCACTTTGAATATATCCGAAAAAATACTTAAAAATTCAATAAAAATTTCACTTTGAATATATCCGAAAAAATACGGATATCTAAGTGGTTTTCATGAACAAAAAAAAAGGACAAAGCTGTCTTATCGGATGAAAGAAATATAAAGAATAACATCCGGTTTTCACAATGCTTTTTCTTAGGAACTCTCCCATCCAAAAATTTAGTCTTTCCAGGCCAAGGTCGTGCACAAGTGCTTTTTTCGTGGGGGGTTCTTTAATGACTTTAATAACGAGAGTGTTTTAAAGAAATGTTTGGGAGTCTTTTCAGTTTTTCACTTTCACAATAATTATATCAAGAAAGTTTCCTCATGGGGACCATCCAAAAAAAATATACAAAGTAAAACAAATAAATTAATTTTAAAGTTGGATGTTTGTAAGGGTATCAGTTACAGAAAGTTAGTACATCTGTAATAGAGTGGATATTAGAAAACAAGGTTTTTTATTTGAAAGAAAAAGTTTATAGCTTGTGAAGAGCAACTTACCATGAATGTGAAAGACTCTTAAATTGCTTGCCAACAAATTATTTCAGCTTCAAATTATATATCTACACTATTTAACGTGGTGAAATAGTGGAATAGTAACATTTACAATATCCTCAGTGCAACCCCAATAGAGTACACGCATATTTCATATTTTGCTTGGATATTAATTTATAATAGTAAATATGATATCAAAAATTACTAATAATGGGAAATATACCAGTTTCCATTGGAAATAAAAAAAATAAGAAAATAAAATTCAAATTTCAATGCACTCTCCGACCACAACCCGAGGATTTCCGAACGCTACCGATGATACGTGTGATGTCATATCTCTTGTGTTTACTTATGTCTATATGGCCGGTATTGCATTAGGTGATGTGTAGTTGTCTGTTTATATTGTATGTTAATCAACTATTAATTGCTTCATCGACGTAAAATATCATTTATATGTTTGTTTGAGACCATTACGTGTTTGTGTGTGCTTTTTTTATTTCCAAAAGTCAACGTAAAGTGGAAAGTGGACATAAATATTCGATATTTCCGAGGATATTTTAAAACATTTTGAAGAATATATTTTATTTACTAGTTCAGTGTTCAGTGACGATTCTTCCATATTTTGTGAGTGAAGATATGGCTAGCGAAGGTTTTGTAAAAGCACAAACTGATAACTTGCCCAAAGTAGACTCATTTATGCTGCTTGAATTTATAAAGTCAAACAGCTGCTTTAATGCAGAGGAAATAAGAGGAGTTAAAGCATTATAGTAAGTACGATCTAAACTATGTTTTATTTCTACAATATATACCAGCCATATTTCGATGTGTGGTCGTGAGAAAATGATGCTTTTATGGTTGATTCCTAGACATATAGGTAAATAACCTCAAACTATTTAAGAATAAAAATTACCAGCATAGAAGTAGGTACTTACATTGAAATCGTCTTCACAAACAAAAATAATGCCCTTCTCTTAAGTGTATTTTTGCTTGCGCCACCAGGTGAGGTAACAAATATTTTGTCTGGAGTTTTAAGGGGAATCTATCGGCAGCGATTTGACAAAATATCGAAGTATTTTTGCCAAAGAATTCTGAGGTAATGGATGTATTGAAAATTAAGAAAAAATATATCATGTAGATTAATGTTGAACTTAGAGTTCTCATCGAATAAAAACTTTGAAATGCTAACCAAATTTTGTTGAAAAAAATACGAATCATGAAGTAATTACACATATTAAGCAAAGTTTGAGCCCTTGTAAAGAATTAAATATGGATTAAATGGAAAAACTAATTGATAAGAAGTCTAATTTGAAGCTTTATGAATACTATATAAAAATCTCAGAATCCTCAAATTACTTATGACCGTACAATTCCTTATTTAAATTCGGTTGCTACCACTAAAATATCGGATAAAAATCCATCTCTCGCTTTTCTATCCTTTTATGACTGACATTGTCTCTCTGCTTCGGTAGTCGCGTGCCGTTCCATTGTTGATACAACGCTCGCCGGTCTCGGCGGTCTCCCAGTTCAGTACTGACGAAGCTTATAGAGTAGTACGTGAACCAAAATCCGCTTGGACCGCTTGGCTACCTACATGTTGCGGAGCTTCCATATTTCTAATAAAATTTTCGTTATGTGAACTTAAACGTGAGGACGTAGGGAAACAAAAAAATATACAAAGCATAATTGTGCAAGGTCGAATTTGGTAGATGCCCCTTAATAGACGTTGATTTACACACTGGAACAATGCAATACTTGGAATACACAGTTTTTTTCGGCTTTATCCATTCTTAAAGCTTTCAGAAACAAATTAGGTCACAAGAACTCAGAGCGTGATACACGAATAAGAACGTAAACAAATGACGTTACACCATGGGGCAGCCATCTTTATGACGTAAAGCGCGTTTTAGCGGACTTTCAAATTTTATGATTTTCAAAGTCGTTTTAAATGTGAAGTTTATATTTTTTGAAAAAATAGGCATGCAAGGTATTAGGAGACCTGATGAAGCGTCAATTCCCACCAATAGCAAAATTTATGCTTGTACCCTATTGAAGAAATCCATCTTGGTCAATTTAGGTAAGCTAGCTGACAAATTATACGAGCCTCCTCTACCTTTTTGAGCTACAATAGACTCCTACGAGTCACAGTCGCTGTGGAGATCCCTCAAGGCCCACTCACCACAAAGATAACCTCTACCTTTCCATTTATTTCTAAAGTTCCTGCTCAGGCTGTTTGATTGGTTCGGAACCGCTAGTTAGAGGCTTCGAGACCTGCACATCAGCCTTTAGGTTTTTTGTGCTCTTGGCTTAGATTTGATCTGGGAACAATATTTCAGTTCTGCCTGTATGAATGCAAGCTTTCCCAACGATTCGTAGACATGCACCTGGGTCTAGCAACGTAGACTCCAGCTCATTTTCCTATGTCAGCCAACATGTTATCACTATTCATTTCAAGAAGCGAGTTTGTGTTAGCATCTGGGATTCTGGAATGAATGCAACCATTTTCGCTTCGGTCTTGACATGCAGAGCAGGAGGCGGAAGATTGAGAAAGGCTTCCATCGCTGCTTTCTGAAAGTTGATAGCTCCAATTCGTATCTCCTTTGATCAGTTTTTGGCTATCAAACTAAGGATCCATAGGTCACCACAGTTGTGTGATATAGTTTCCTATCGCCCGCTACTTGATCACCTGGTTTAGACATAGCTGCATGCTGAAGAAGTTAGGTAGTTTTAGTCTCACAAGCTTCCTTTTTATAGTGAAGCGAAAGATACCATTTTTGGCAGGGTTCACCCTTAGGCTCTCTGTCCTACACTATCCCTCCACTCCTTCCAGAGCTTGTTAGAAGGTTAATATTCACAACACCCTAAAATGACTGAAGCCTTTGCCCATTTGATGCCACAGTTATTTTGGAAAATTGTTTGGAAATCCCTGGTTTAGACGAATATCCAGGCAAAATAAAAACTTTTTTCAAGATACTTTTTTGTCAATTTCCGCGTAATTAATATAAATTGATATTTTTGCTTATCAGGAACCAATAGATTGCAGCAGTAAGTCGTTTCATATCCTATTTCTCAATAAATCCGAGCCGAAGAAAAACAAGAATTCCAAAAACCATTCGCAGTAAAAGACAAATTGATACCATCTAGTTTAACCGTGGAATTAAAGACTTTTTTATGCGCTGATAAATCAAGCGGTGATTCAAATTACTCTACTAAAGTTCAAATATATGAAGTAATAAAATTCAATATCACACACTATTTATGGCTATAATAAATATTTTCCTGGAACCGTTTTTTCCGTTGATAAAAATTCTATTTGGTAGAGATAGCAATTTTGGAAAATTCAGCACATGCTATACAATACTATACTAGGAAAACATCTTTTTACACTAGAAATTTGTTTTTTTTATTGACGGAGAAAGCAGCTAAAAGTTTTGTGCAAAAAAGAATTATATAAATAAAGTTAATTTGTTTTTAAATCTACATTATATTTGAAACTATGTTTAACTTAAAGTTGTAACGCGTTCCGCTAACACAGTAGCTTTCTCAAACGAGTGGAGGTATTATGAAAAAAAAATTAATTTATACAGTACCTTAATACTGAGTTTTTACGGATGTTGACAAAAGTTAATTATGTACCAAGGCAGTAAAGTGATTCTTTATCGGACGAGTCTGGAATTATGAGACGAGCGAAGCGAGGCGAATAACAGGCGAGTCCGATAAAGACACTTTACTGACGTAGTGCATACAAAATTTTATCGCCAACCGCTCAGAATTCAGAATATAAGAAACTGAGGTATATTTCATTGCATTTTATTATGACAAAGTAAACAGCAAATAAGAACAAATATACTTATTATTCGTTATATATAAATTGAAGTTACAGCCTGAAGCATTATAAAAGTTAATTCCTGAAGTCAAAGGAGCTTCAACAATAATTTGTTATAAATAAATCGCAAGAAAACTTTTATGGAGCCGTAATAGGGAGAAGCGTGACAGTGACAGATGATGATTTTCGAGTAATGTCAAAGTCAAAATACTGCACCCACCGCATGTCACTTTATCTGCCGCAAATGCGGCAGATAAAGTGAAGGAAGGTAAACTGTTTGTTTACTTCCAGAAAACAATCTGATAATTGACGGCTTTACTGACGGTTGGCGATAAAAGTATTATAATCTATTTACATGGAAATACAATAAATAAATATGGGATTAACTAAAGTATTTAACAAGTTCACCTGGAAATTCATTCACAACAATCTTACCGGAACCTTTCTAGGTAAAAAGGTTCAATAAGGGGAATTGTTGATATCTATTTGGTCATTAAGAAGATTATCTGAATAATTGTTTCTATTCATCTCAAGAGCTTCTAAAATATTTAATTTGAGGGACTTAGGTTCTATATGCAAAATTTCAAAGGTTATTGGTTTGCATGATTAGCAGTTGGAATCTGATTTTTGGTTGTGTTCTGAAATTCTAGTTTTGAAATTACTAATAGTTATACCTATATAAATTTCATCACAGTTGTCATTACCACATTTTAATTCATAAACTTCTGATTTGTTCCATTTTGAAGATTTGGATTTGTTGTTTTTAATGAATTTGGATAAATTGTAATCGGATCTAACGCAAATATTTGAGTCTAAAGTTTCTAAAAATGATTTAATTTTTAAGGATGTTATTCCACAGTATGTTGAGCTTTCAAATTAATTCACCGGTCAACGGAAAAATTATTTTTTCTTGGGTTTTTGTTCTCTTGCTTAAATTCTGATTCTAGACATTGAAAAACACGTAAATATTCATATGTAGTTCGTAGAGTTTGCTTTGAACTGATTTACAGCGATAAGTATAATTTAATTTGATTTAATACGAAGAATATTCACTTTAAGACATTAATTTATTGTTATTTCACATCTATATGTTATTGTTTATCACAAATCTTTAATAAAAAAGACTTGTATCCAAAAAAATGATTTCCAATTATAATTTACAGTGGAAGTGTGGAAAATATATGAAAATCGTAATTTTGGCCAAAAAATTGTATTCTACAAAAGCAAATTGTAATCGAAAAAAGTTCTTTTTTCTCATTTTTGTTGTGGGAGAAAACAAAATTTAATATGTTGCAGTAAGACCCAAAAATCGTGTTGACCACCGGTGTTATTTTTGTTTTTTATTTATAATTTTGTTTATCAAATTTGGATTGTAATATTTATTAACTGCTATTTGTTTTATTATATTTAGTTCTTTGTTGTTATTGTCAGTATTTAATGGAACTATTTAAAGTCTATGTATCATACTATTGAAAGCTGCTAATTTATAACAGAATATGTGGACCGAACTATTATGAATTTTAATGTAATGTATATGATGCTCTATGGAATATAGAAAAATCATGTTTATTATTTATATTTGGAATTTCAAGGTCTAGAAAGTTTATAGACCAATTTTTTTCAATTCCTACTGTGAATTTGATATTTTTATAAATTGAGTTAATGTAAGTGATGAAATTATCTAATTGTCTAGTTGAACCGGTGAAGCAAGCTAAAATGTCGTCTACATATCAGTGCTAGTACACAAATTTTTTACTAACAAAATCAATTCTTGAAATTGTCTAAATAATGCCAAAGTAGAGAAAGTAGAAGCCTAGAAAGCATCGTAAAGTCAAATCTAAGACGGAAGTGGTAGCTGGAGAATTGATTCTTCCAACTGTAGTTGTTTAGGCTGATGGAACCGTATAAAGCCGCGTCCACATTATGTTGAATGGCGTCGATCGACAATGCCCTTTATTGTAAAACTGCGTCCACATTATGGATCGACAATGTCGGGCGTCCATCCACACTGGATCGGCATTGTCGATCGACACCATTCGACATAATGGGGACGCTGCTTAAGGATCCGCAGTCAATATCACAACCTCACACACACAACTGTAGTCGGCCAAAATTTGCTTTTAAAGTGTTTAGGAATAATAAGGTGATAAGCTCAGTTATCCGTTAAACGTGTAAGCAGCTTACAATGATACAGGGTGTTTCTTAACTCGGTGCCGGATTAAAGTGATATTTTTCTTAAATGAAACATACCATATTTCACTCTAAAACTGTACTACGCTCAATTTCCTCATCACAACCAGAACAATATAAGATTGTAATGTAAGTTATAACCAATTTTCCGTCAAAATAGTAACAAGTTTAGCGCCCCGTATAATTGAATAGGTGTGAGACAATAATACTCCATTGTATTCAAATTTTCAAAAAATTATCAAAATTTATAAACACTGTTATGAAATCAAACAATTTTATTTTGTTAAATCTACATTATATTTAAACTTAAAGTGACGCGTTTCGCTAACACAGTAGCTTTTTCAAACGAATGGAGGTATAATGAGAAACTTTCTATTTATACAGTGCCTTAATACTAAATTATACGGATATTTAACAATAAAATTATAATCTATTTACAAGGAAATGAAATGAATTT
>CAJUYH010003740.1:12975-43641 GCA_910591685.1 Galerucella tenella | reverse complement strand
CTTAATTAGGGTTTATTACTCCTCGTACTTTTTGTACATACTATATATGGATGCAAAGTTTGGTGCTCCACGTCAAAAAGAAACAGAGAAAAACCTCAAACAGTGGAAAATGCCTGCTACAGGTTAATAGCAGGGAAAAACCGTGGGGAGATAAAAAACAAAGATGTAGAAGAAAAATACCACATCACCAATATAACCGAAGGAAATGAAATAGCAGATGAACTAGCAAAGAGGGCTTATACAATCAAAGACTCCTTTGGGTGACTACAATTTGTTGAGATCAAATGAATGCATGTCGGAAATGGGTTGAGGACATTGTGTTATAGGAAAGACCTTTAATAATATAACACGGTTTTCAGAGTATAAAAATTTAGCGCATTCCGGCCTCTAAAGAAAGTCTCACCACTTTAACCGAGTTTCACGTAGACTGAATAATTTAAAACACTCCTAATTACTATAAATAATCATTTCCACTTGATATTATTGATCTATGCGGAAATTAACGCGAAAAAAAATTTATTAACATACATAACCATTGCACTGATATACGTATAGGTGAATATAAAAGAAAATATTATAATAACGCTCTAATTTGCAGATTGTTATGCGAGATAAAGGCGTAATTATTATTAATTGAAAGTATATATTTTTCTACATTATGTTCATAATACTGTAAAGAACTGTTATTTTCCAATTAAAATGCTTGTAACAAGGGACATGTGGATATTTTCAACAGATTTTTAATTGTACATATAGAGAGACTGAACGCCACGTTGTTTTCTCACCTTTTGGAAAAATCGTACAAATTCCAAAACTTAATTTTTACAAGTTGAAATTTTGAGTTAGGGGTGTGAAAACCAAAAAACCAAAATTAACCACAAAACTGTACATATTGAGATTCATTGGTCCACATTGGTCCAGGTCTGCACACCACATTGGTCTCGCGGTTTACCCCTCAGAAAAACATATACCAGAATACAATTGATCAAAATAAGGGTGAACTCAATATACCTTTCGCATTAAAAGTATATAAAGAAGGGCGCAGCACGTATTATTATTAATACACCTGTCACGTGCCCTTTTAACCGTTTTGATTCAATAGACCAGTTAAATATGACAAGTTGCAGCATCATCGTGACTCGACTATTCCTTCCTCTTCCATCCTTTTAACTCGATTATAGATATAAATGTATGAAGCTCGCTTGCCGCCAGTTCATAGAGATAACAACTCAATATTGACCCTCGTCGCACATGGACAATTTCAAATCATATACTGACTTTACACGATTCGATTAGATACACTTTAACGACGGGTTGCCAGAGCAATCAAGTTTTTTATTTTTCAAATGCAAACACGACATCTCTCGGTACGAATTGAATTAAGATATTAATATCAAGCAAAAATACGTTTAAATATGAAAATTATTAAAGAATTTGATACATGATTTACTTAAATACAGTTTCCTGTAAAAAATGGCATTTCAGTGAAGCAAAAGTTTGATATCTAGTAAGAAACTATTATATATTATACAGCGTGTCCTATAAGTGAAAAATTTTTAAAAATTAATTTAGTGAAAAATGTTATTCTTCATAAAAAGTTTTGCTTGTTCTGAAACCCCATAAAATGTAATAAAATTCAAGTTTTTCAAAATCCGTCTCATTTTATGGGCAGTTTTATGTAAACCTGGAGTCTGACTTTTTGACATTTCTTCACATATTGGCTAATATCTCGGGAACCTTGAGGTTTGTAAGGTTCTAGTCTACGCCATTCGATTCAGAATTGAATTTTCTATAAAAAGAGGAATTTTGAAAATTATTAGTCTCCGCGAATCAGATTTTTGAAAACCTGAAAATTCTAAAATCCATATCAGAAGATATACTAGGCCGGTTCTAGGACAGGTCCATCCGGTTCTCCAAGCTCGATGGCCATGTATCCGAAGAAGTGGTGGACAATGAGCAGAGGGTGTACAAGAAGTAGTCAACAATGACCAGAGGGTGGAGTAGTCAACAATGACCAGAGGGTGAAGTAGTCAACAATGACCAGAGGGTGTACAAGAATTGAGAAAGAAGAAGAGATCAAGAGCGATAAGTTTTACACAGGGGTGAAAGTGTAAAGAGGGGGTAAGAAGTATCGACAATGACCAGAGGGTGTTGAGAAAGAAGAAGAGATAAGCAAACCTCAAGGTTCCCGAGATATTAGCCAATACGAGAAGAAATGTAGAAAAGTCAGACTCCAGGTTTTCATAAAACTGGCCATAGAATGAGACGGGTTTTGAAAAACTTGAATTTTATTTCATTTTATGGGGTTTCAGAACAAGCAAAACTTTTTATCAAGAATAACATTTTTTACTGAATTAATATTTAAACATTTTTCACCTATAGGATCCGTGGACACGCTGTATAACAATTAATTGGTAATTTTAAAATGTCTAGTACGTCCCTGAACACAGTTGTGTATCTATATTGTTTTGGAACTGTCTTAAACTTAACAATACAACTTTACATTTCCAATTTTCTTTTGAATGTTTTCTTAGTGTATCTACAAATTGCAAAAATAATCATTGATATTGGTACATGAACAAAGAAGTAATGCCCCCCCCCCAAAAAAAAATGTATTTATACATTTGGCATTGTTAACCTTTTTTTTAGATACCTTTTTCTAAAATCTATTTTCCAAGCACTTTTTTGTTGAGGTGTCTTTTGATACAAAGTTTTTATTTTTTGTAAATGCTGGTTTTCAGTCAACTTTCATAGAGTTCATATAATACCCTTCTTGGTGTGCGTAATCGATTGTTAATGTCCTTCTAACACATTACGTTGGAAGAAATGGAAAAAAATGATTAAGCCTATTCAAAATATCACAATAAACCTAATCTTTGACTTCAAAAATTTGTATTGTTGATACAAAATAGGATGCAGACGTACCTTTCGTAGCGGCAATGTGTCTTATGTCCCACTGACAGCTCACGTCAGGTCTGTACTTTGTTGTTTACGGTCAATTATTATTTATGAAAATCTTATTGTTATATTTATTTAAATAATACAAAAATATGCCTAGATACACGAAAAAACATCAGTATTTTGAAAGTTCTCAAGTATTTTCAGTTAGAAAAAGAAGCTGGTAATTATTAATTGCATAGCCTTTTTCTAATTTGGCTGAATACGATCCTGATGATTTTATTTATCAAATTTAAGGTTAGCTTTATGTCAACATTGCAAATAAAATAAACGACTAGCGCTCTTATCGTGCAGATTCAAAGGTCACTAACCATATGTATCAAATCAGAAGACACAGAGGTTACCAAAATGTGAGATTACAAATTTATTCGGAGAAAGGAATGATGGTTGATCTTTCCTGCACACTACTTTTGTCCCGTCGAAATTGCATAAGTCTGTCTTATTCAACTTACGGATTTGATTTGGAAGTTATGATTAAACGCAATAAAAGAAAATTAAAACGGTGAGTATGTCTTTGTTGAATCGTATGACCCGCATGATAAGACTACATTTAACTACACCAAGAAGGCTATTGAATATACTATACTGTATAGAGTGTCTTTCATGTCAAGTTTGACAGCCCATTTATAATCGCCACTTCCTTATTTGAAGATTATGTTAAACGTAAAATACTTTTGGAGAATTTTCGATGGAAATTAACATTTTTGTGATAACAAACGACCATTAGGGTAAAATGCTACCCCCTTTACCCTTATAATCGATCATTAAAGGGCTCGACCTTCTACGTTATTCTTTATTACTTACAAATTTTTCTAATCTTTCCAACGTTATTAAACATTAATAATGATTTACAGTATTTTAACGACAAAATATACAGGGTGATTCATAAGTAATGAGCCAAATTGTAAATCTACGTTCAGATGGCCAAAATAATAATATTTTCATTAACAATAATGGGTCTTAGTCTGCTCCTTACTGAGGTACAGGATGTTGAAGCGAAAAAAATAAAATAGATTTTTGTTAATAGATCAGCTACTTTTCTACATAATGACTTTAAAATCGGGTATGAACTAGTTTTTGTAAGGGTAAACAAGAATGTGTGAGAGGATTTGAGTTAACTCGTAGATGTCGCCACATACCCATATGAATTAGATGAGAAAAGTTCATATTTTTTAAGAAACATCGTATAATACTGAAAAAAATTGATATCTGATAAGTGTATTTTAGATTTTAAAGCATACAGAAATTTTTATGAAGAATAACTTTTCTTCCTAAAATCAACAATAAAGAAGCTTTCCATATGATTCCAACTTAAGGGGACATATTGTATAGTATGTCGCATTCCTCACCAAAAACACACTGTACAATCTGTCGGATTAAAATTGTATGCAAAACAACTGCAGTGTAGAATTAACTAGCTTTTCTAATAATCCAAATATGTTCCAAACCGGAGATGGTAAAAGATAACGACACCATAATTCGAAACGTCGTATGTATTATGATTAAGCAGAATGTGTATACTTTGGCGAAGTTAATTAGAAGGCATACAAAATGCAGACTGACAATATTGTGCTCGCGTGTTGTACGATATGCAACTACAAATCGAAATTTATTCAGAAGTGTTCAATTCAGAAAAATTAAAAATTTAACCACTGTTTATTATTTTAAAACTATTGAAAATCATCTTTTCAAATCTGAGCAAAAAAAGGCCTTTAAAACGAGGTATTACTCGACCCTTATTGCTAAATGCCCGCCCAGCTGCCACTTTGACATTCATAGCTGTCAAGCACATTAAAGAATTAACATTCAATAATATTGTTGATAATAAAAAGTTCCTTTTCTAATTATTATCACTACATACTTAGCAATTTAGCTTTTTCACAGTTAAACGTGGCAATATCGAATGTTTTCGACTGCAATCTTTTCACAGCTTCAGATAAACTTCCCAAAGTATACCTAATTGTTCAAAAGTTACAGGAAACGACTCTATATCCTTACCGTATACCGTAAGGACATTGATATATATATATATAGAAGCTGGAGATATTTGTTATCCTTATTCATCCTAATAATGAGGATTAGCTTTTAATACACCCCCTACCGTTCTCGGTCCGAATAATCAAGAGATTGAATTTAGAACTCGGGAAAATTAAGAAAAATTAGTCAATTAGAAAATGGAGTCAGAGAGAGACGACACAGAGCCGGGCCGATATTGACACCGAGAAACCGGAAGCTAAAACGAAAAAAGAACTGAGGGTATTAGGGTATTTATGCGATCCACTCAGGGGTGTAGCGGGAGGAGAGCTAGGGGAGGCATCATGCCCCATGTCTCAAATTTAAAGCCTAGTTTAGGCCTATGACTTTATTTATTCATAAATTTGCAAGCATATGGTTTTCGAATGGGAGGCGCTTAAAAGGTATTGTGCCCTGGGCTACGCCATTGGGTCCGCTGTGTCGTTAAAATGATTTACATAAATTATACTCGCCAGTGGCGCCGTAACTTTTGTTAAGATGTAAAGCCAGTAATTTTTATAAATAAAATTTATTAGTATGGCATTTTGAACACGATATTATGTTATAGTGTTAATCCAATTTTATTTTGAAATAAAATATATCGCTTGGAGTCCGTAACTGTAGAGTGGCGTATATCTGCTAGAGCTAAAGATTCAAAAGATAGAAACGAAAACTGGCAAAAGCAGGAAGAAAGACACGTGGCTCGTTTGGGGAGGGGGGACCCGAGGGGCCCTGGAAACAATCAAAAATGGAACGAAATTCGGGGAAATAAACGAAGCGCACCATCGCGTGCCAAGCTCGCGAAAGGGATATTTGGTCGGGTCACGCGATCCCACAAATTTTGTTACTCTATACCTGAACGATTTTATATGTACTAGCTGTCTGCGAGAGATAAAACTTAAAAGTGACATGTCGCGGTGTTGAATCGAAATCTGAAAATACCAGTAAATTTATCTTTAGAATAGAAGTAAACTATTTTTGGAAGGATGGTCTGCAAATATCCCAAAAACACTGCGCTATCTCTGCTGCAGGCAGCCAATGATGCAATTGAACTCAGGTTTGTGTTTAATGATCCCTACAAAATACAAATAAAACAGAACACAGAGACAGATGCTGCACATGCAATACGCATATATACGATGGTTCAAAAATGGAAGAATGCTCAGGATGTGGAGCACTAAGCCTAAGGATTAAGTGAGGAATGGGAAACAATACCAGGCCTGGATGGTATCTCAATTGCCACAAAGGAACTAATCAGAAATTACTCGCAAATTTTAAAATAAGATTCAAGTTTCAATGCACTTTCCGACCAACTCCCGAGGATTTCCGAACGCTACCGATGATACGTGTGATGTCATATCTCTTGTGTATACTTATGTCAATATGGCCGGTATTGCATAAGGTTATGTGTAGTTGTGTGTTTATATTGTATTTTAATCAACTATTAATTGCTTCATCGACGTAAAAATATCATTTATTAGTCGCAGCAACGAAGCACAAAGCTAGGAATCTTTCCGGGACAGCACGTAGAGAGTTGCGGTTTTTTGCATTCGGAGGCAAAAACGATGTAGAAAATTCCTACCTAGGTTCTACCCTGTAGAAACCCCTGGGTGCGTTGCTGCAGGCCAAAATGCAGCCCAAAAATGCACCTTTTGGGAGGCCTTTCCTCCAATTTTATAACTTCGTAAAAAAGAGGCAGAACCGGCTCAATTTGGCTACTCAGGAGTTTTGGGGTCGCTGATCATGATTATGATGTTAAAATCGACCTCCAGGACACCTGGGGGTCAGGAACGCCGATGAATGTCATCTCCGTGGGACTCTTCAGGAATTTCGTTCGCCGAGGGGCAGAGATTCGGTATCTGGGTTTTTTTTGGGTCGCTGAACCCAGATATGGCATCGGCGAAGTCCCCACGGACACCTGGTGCAACCTGACCCGGCCCTGAACGTCGTCCCCGTGGGTTTCTTCAGAAATTCGTGCCCGGAAGGGCAGAAACCCGGTATCTGAGGGTTTTTTAGGTCGCTGAATCCGGGTATGGTATCGGCGAAGACGCCACGGACACCTGGTGCGCCTGACCTGGCCCTGGACGTCATCATGGCTTTCTACTGCCGCCAGCTGCTCATTCTACTCGTTGGGGGAGGGTGCCTGAAGTGAAAGTATCTGTGTATACCGTAAACTCACAAAAAAGCATCCAATGATTGGTATACACAGACGAGAATATTAAGAGATATTTTCTCCCCACTACAGACGCCTCCAACTTTTATTCGTTTTTACAGCGGCGCATCACGTTTTTCGAGAGCCCCGGGGGAGAGTTACTCATGAACAAATTTATGAACTGGTAGGACGATTTTCAGGTTGTCTGATTTAATTCTGTAAGGAAAAGCCACGAAGAAGACGTTCAGGGCCAGGTCAGGCGCACCAGGTGTCCGTGGGGACTTTGCCGATACCATACCCGGATTCAGCGACCCGAAAAACCCCAAGATACCGGGTTTCTGCCCTTCCGGCACGAATTTCTGAAGAAACCCACGGGGACGACGTTCAGGGCCGTGTCAGGTCGCACCAGGTGTCCGTGGGGATTTCGCCGATACCAAATCTGGGTTCAGCGACCCAAAAAACTCCCAGATACCGAGTTTCTGCCCTTCCGCGCATGAACTTCTGAGAAACCCACGGGGATGACGTCCAGGACCAGGTCAGGCACCCCAGGTGCCCGTGTGTCTTTGCCGATACCATATCTGGGTTCAGCGACCCAAAAAACCTCCAGATACCTTGTTTCTGCCCTTCCGGGCACGAATTTCTGAAGAAACCCACGGGGACGACGTTCAGGGCCGGGTCAGGTTGCACCAGGTGTCCGTGGGGACTTCGCCGATGCCATATCTGGGTTCATCGACCCAAAAAAACCCCAGATACCGAATTTCTGCCCCTCGGCGCACGAAATTCCTGAAGAGTCCCACGGAGATGACGTTCATCGGCGTTCCTGACCCCCAGGTGTCCTGGAGGTCGATTTTAACATCATAATCGTGATCAGCGACCCCAAAAACCCCCGAGTAGCCAAATTGAGCTGGTTCTGCCTCTTTTTTACGAAGCTATAAAATTGGAGGAAAGGCCTCCCAAAAGGTGCATTTTTGGGATGCATTTTGGCCTGCAGCAACGCACCCAGGGGTTTCTACAGGGTAGAACCTAGGTAGGAATTTTCTACATCGTTTTTGCCACCGAATGCAAAAAACCGCAACTCTCTACGTGCTGTCCCGGAAAGATTCCTAACTTTGGCGTTTTTAGTGCTTCGTTGCTGCGACTATATATGTTTGTTTGAGACCATTACGTGTTTGTGTGTGCTTTTTTATTTCTAAAAGTCAACGTAAAGTGAAAAGTGGACATAAATATTCGATATTTCCGAGGATATTTTAAAACTTTTAAAAGAATATATTTTATTTACTAGTTCAGTGACGATTCTTTCATATTTTGTGAGTAAAGATATGGCTAGCGACTCTACAGATACAGATACCTCAAAAACATAGTTGTATTGTCTTAAATGGTTTCGTTTTCATTTTTTTTTTATTGGGACGCCCGTGTTTTTGGAAATGAAAGTAACAATTCGATATTAACGAATGAGAAGAGAGAAAAAGAACTTTCTTGGGTCGATATCGGGCGAGTCCCAATAAATTTCGCTCGGTTCATTAAATGTGAGATTTTCGTTGAGATACATTAGCAGTAAGAACAAACATAATTTCCGAGTTCTTCGCTTTCGATTCGAATAGGACATCCCACGCTTTTTAACACCTCGCTACCGTTTCAACGATAATTGATGGTATGCTTCTAGTTTGAGAGAGAGATTTGTCGATTATATTTTTACCTTTTTTTTCTTTTCTTTTTTCTTTAATTTATTAGTTGGAAATAATTTGAAAACGTTTTATCCCACTGGAACAAGACACTAGCCAACATTAAACAGTTATTTACGAGTGTACTCTTGGACGTAATAATGAGGAAGGTATCTACAGGAGGAAATGTATCAAACCTTCAAATAAAATAATGAAATTAGAGCAAATTACAATCAAAGGAAGTGGGAAAAGGCTGGAAAAAATGATCTGGCCATGAAGAAAGTAAAATAAAGAAGAAAAATTGGTTGATTTCTACACAATAGTAGTTTGTACCAGTGCGCAAAGCGTCACTTTTCTCACGACCGCAGAAGTTGGAGGCACGAGCCGTAAGGCGAGTGTGCAAATCTGGCGAGTGGGAAAAGTGATTTGCGTACAAGTTGTACACAATATTTTTTCTACAACCACATTTATTAATGAAAGAAATATAGTAATTTATATAGTTATTTTATTTAAACCGAAAGAACTTACAATATGAAAATAAATATGGAAAATGTATAATTAATTGTAAAATTTGAACCTCAGATAACAAATTTTCGATTACAGCTCGAGCCTTCTCGATAATATCTGGACGAGTATTTTCAATGTCCGAATTGGACAACTCAAAAGATAAATTATTTTGATATTTGTTCATAAATCCTAAAATAATGCTTAATAGGTTAATGTTTTTATAATTAATAAATTAAAATAAATAATGAAATAAATCGTTTACTTACTTTTGGTTTAAATTTAAAAATTGTACACTAATAAAAAATTCACTATTAGGTTGAATTGTCAAAAAAAGTTGACAGGTCATTTGTAGCTTTGTTTGACATTTCGGTGCGGAAAAGTGCCATAGCGTGTACTTTTCGGATTACTTTTCCAACGGTTATCAAAAGAATTAAAAGACCGCTTTGCGCTTTGCGTATAAAAATTTGTGTAGAAAAGCGAGTTTTGCAAAGTGGTTGTAGGTAAATTACGTTATTTTTAACAAGACATGCGTAAGCCTTTTAAGGCAATACGTTTAATTAAATTTTTTTCATGTACATATAATAGAAAATGACACACCGGTCTTAATGCATAAAATTAAAAATTGTTACATGTCATATTCGCGTTTTAATGTGAGGTTATTAATTTTTTTTCGGATGGAGATTTTTATCGGATGGGATATAGCAATTGACATAGTCAGGTGCACGGAATATATCCGCAAAGACACTTTTTTAGTTTATTCTTGAATAAATTTCAACCAATTAACAGTGGTGCCATTATATTAAGTATTTTGCAGAACTAGCATCTGTCAAGAAATGTGCGCTCTAACATTAAATTAATATTAATTTCGATTATTTATTGTTAAGTATGCAAGTTTAATCATTAAAAAACTCTCCATCAACAAATATACACTGTGGGCCGAAATAAAGGAGTGCATTTTTTTATTGAAAATATTTTTTTTGTTTTTTAGGCAATTTTTTTTCTTTTTGCAGGGCCAATAACCTAACATGTCCTCAACATGACTGTAAATTTGGAAGCTAAAATAATGTACAGGGTCGGACTAATAAAAAAAATTATATAACGGTGCATTTGAGTTCGTTGCAAATGAAAACTGATTGTACTAATATGCATTTTCGGTAGATATACTATCCAGAACACTTCAGTGAAAAGGAAATTCTCCGAAATTACCGGACCCGCGAAATACCATTTTTTTATTAAATAACATTTTAATAAATAACACATTCATGAAAACAGTTTAGTAACTTTAAAACTTAGAGAAAAATAGTGTGAATGTGGCCACCTAACAGGCCAGAATTAAATCTGGATGACTATTCAATTTGGGGAATTTTCGAACAAAATTTGATGACGGACAACACTTTGAAACAATCGAGCAGCTCAAAGAAATAATGCAGTT
Organism: Galerucella tenella; assembly: GCA_910591685.1. Classification (NCBI taxonomy): domain Eukaryota; kingdom Metazoa; phylum Arthropoda; class Insecta; order Coleoptera; family Chrysomelidae; genus Galerucella; species Galerucella tenella. The sequence continues at coordinate 32,918 of CAJUYH010003740.1, read as the reverse complement.
TGTTTGGAACAATTTTGAACAGGGTGCAATAAATGGGGCTATTAATTTATGACGCAGACTAGTGATGAGCAAAATTGGTCTTGGTCTTTCGAAAAAGCAAGACCAAGACCGAGACCAAAACCATTCTTCGACTCGCAAGACCAAGACAGAATGAACAAGAACAAGACTAATACCAAGACCAAGACTAAATACGCAAGACTCATCCAAAAATTCCTTTTCACAGTAACTATATGAGATAAAATATTTGTAACAGCGTCAACATATGATTTTCTTGGTACAATATAGGTTGGCATGTCGAATTGTCAGTTTTCTTTACTAGATTTTAACGATATACATAAAAAAAACAAAGAAATCACTGTTTAAAAAAAATGGATCTACAAAAATGTTCGAAGAGTACATAGTCTTTGTCCCAATGTCTGGTTAACACATGGCTAAAATCCAAAGGAAAAAAAGGTTATGAAATTAATAATTACCAGCTTCTTTTTCTAACTGAATATACTTGGGAACATTCAAAATACTGATGTTTTTCCGTGTATGTAGGCATATTTAAATAAGATAATTATCCACTTTTCATAAATATTAATTAACCGTAAACGACAAGACACATTACCGATACGAAAGGTACGTCTGCATCCTATTTTGATCGTTCTAATTTCTCCCGATTGATTGCGCGTCATCTACACATCAACTAATCATATTTTTCAAGTAAAAGATTAGTGTTAACGTTGATAATACGTTTAAACGGTTCATTATTGTGATATTTTGATTAGGATTATTCACAGACCTGCCTTTTTTCCATTTCTTCCAACGTAATGTGTAAGAAAGACCTTAACAATCTATGGTTAAGATTAACAATTGGTCCCAGTACGTGGCGCTGCAATCGAGTTCATCCTGAACTCCTCCTATAAACGGTTGGTCTAATTTTAATGACATTTTTTGTTTGTGTTTGGGTAAGTAACTGAACGGTATAGATTAACAATTAGTTCCGATAGGTGGCGCTGCAACCGGGTTCATGCTGAACTTCTCTTTTCTCATATACGGCTGGTCGGATCTTTTTGGGATCTTTTTGAAGAGGCAGTTTTAAAAAAATAGTATATTAAAGTATAAGTGGATATTAAGGTCTTTAAAACACGCGTGGCAAAGCCAGAGTGCTCGAAATAGAGCAGGTGTTTTAGAGACCAGTTATCCACGAATACTTTACGTTATTTTTTTTATTGGTGCACTTTGAAATTATAAATACTGGTGTCTATTACTACAACAACAACAAGAAATGGAAATAAGAACTAATTATGTAAAATAAATAAGGAAAACTTAAACTAATTTGCCTTTTGATGGAAGTTTAACCTCATTGAGTTCTGAGAATGTTAATAGTATTATTAATTTAAAAACCATTTCCTCCGATTTGAAAAATCGAAATGTTAATATCTCAAACAATACCAACTGTACTTTCCATTCTCATTTATAAAATTGAAATTGTTAAATATTGTTCGAATGAAGGTTTTGACGTTATAAATAACTCCTGTCAGATCAATAATAAAAAAATTGTCATTTAGACATGATGACGTTTCTCGAATTGTTGATGTTGCCATGGTGCTTTAAAAAACGCGCGTGTTTGAAAGTTCGATTTAAACACGCTGAGGCGTGCTTTAAATAAGTAAAATGGTTGACCAATAGAAAAATATTTTTTTTTCTTTCAGTGGTCATGCACAAAGATAAAGACGACGGTCTTCATCGAAGAGACCTTACAGCTTTCGATCACACCCCGCTAGATGGAGAAATGTTTTTACAGGTAAAGATCTTCTTTAAAAACAAATCACAGTGACATAATAATGAGGATATTAATTTTTTTCAAGGCTCTAAACGGCTTCCTCATAATATTGACGTGCGATGGGGAAGTTTTTTTCGCTACACACAGTATAGAAGGATATTTAGGATTCCATCAGGTAAAATGTAAAAGGGTAATTTCACCAAAAAATATCTCAATATTTTTATTTTTATTTTTAGTCAGACATTGTCCATCAATCTGTTTACGAATTGGTCCACTCAGAAGATAGAGAAGAATTGCAGAGGCAGTTGATGTGGAATTCGTTTCTTCCGCCAGAGTCAGCCAATATGGGTCTTCAAGATGTACTTTTACCAGAAAACTGTCATCTGTTAGAGAGAAGTTTTACGGTGCGCTTCCGATGTCTCTTAGACAATACTTCCGGTTTTTTGGTAAGAAAATTGAAATAAAAATTAGTTTGGCGCCGTTAGAAGTGATTTAAATGAAGATTTGTTAACCCCGACACCTCCACCATTTTCAGCTATTATAGTTATAGAAATTTATTATGAGCTTGTGATATATCTTTTCAAAAAAATTTATTTTTACAGCGTTTAGACATCCGGGGGAGAGTAAAAGTACTACACGGTCAAAATCGCAAATCAGAAGAGCCTCCTCTAGGTCTATTCGCACTTTGCACCCCCTTCGGACCTCCCTCCCTTCTAGAAATCCCTCAAAAAGAAGTAATGTTCAAAAGTAAACACAAGCTCGATTTGGCATTAGTGTCGATGGATCAAAGGTAAATTATTTCCCGTCAAAATTGATGTTTTTATTTAAAAAAAAATTTCATGTTTTAGAGGGAAAATGTTATTGGGCTACTCAGACAACGAATTGGGTAGCATGGGAGGATACGACTTGGTCCACTTCGATGATTTGGCTTATGTTGCTAGTGCCCATCAAGAGCGTGAGTATTTTATTTAAAATGTGGGTAAAATTCGAGTCTAACCAGTGTAAAACAGTCAGTAGCGTGCAAGCTGTAGTCTTGCTGGAAAGTTTATAATATTTATGACAGTTCTTTTTTTAATTTCTTGGGAAATTAAACCACAATATTTTTAAATTCTTTATTTCAACGTTTCGGTAGCGTTCCAGCTACCGTTGTCAAGAAAAAATAAGAAGAAATTAATTTTTATCCCTAACTGACACAACAGAAAAAATTTGACAACTAGACCTAGAAGATATTTATGACAGTTGTCGCCAAATTTATTTTAAATAAAAAGTACAGTGGAAAATACTGACAAATAGTAAAAGCTAGGTGGATTCTCAAACTTAAACACCCTGTACGTATACAAAAAAGGTAGAACGTGTCGCGGGACACACGGAAGGAACTTTAGTTCCTTTTAAGCAAAAATTATGTAATACATCTGACGTTATAGATAAACAATTTCCATATTCCTCGGTGGTCTAGTAGTAAGCAGACCAGACTCTCACGCGGTAGACCCGGGTTCAATTCCCCGTGGAGAATTTTTTTTTATTGTTAATTTTATTTTTAAATAATTATTCTGCTTGATATTAACCCTTCGGTACCCGCTTGAAAATTTGGGATGCGTTACCCGCGTCGGTCTCACAGACCGTTATCTATTTTTGTGGTTTTTTATGTTAAACCCTATGACGATTTTGAATAAATTATGCAAAGGAAACACAACATGCATATATAAATGATTTATTTATGAAATAAATAACTAAATCTCAGAAAAGAACAATTTTAAAAAATATTAAACCAAGTATAAAATAAAATAACCTCAAATGAAACCAATAATCAAAAAAGAAACACAAGATAAAAAAAATTAATCGGAAAACTTTTCGAAACATGTTTCACAAACTACTGTAACATGTTCTAGATACATAAATTTTTCACATTTTCTGCAGTGATATCGTGTTTTTCTGTTCCTTTTGCTGTCACAGTAGTGGCATCGTCCTTTGTCGGGAAGTGGCTGTAGATTTTCTCCTTGAGCTTCTCTTACATTACAAATTTCTTGAATGCGAAGTTTCATCGGGCGGGAGATCTGCTGCAATGAAGAGCGTACAAATACATGTAGATGTGGACGAACCATTTCCATAGAAAGTTGAGGAACTGTCTACGTCGAATTTTGACATCAGGGTTATTTGAGCAATGTACTACAAATGAATTTGTGTCAATGTCAATGACCTTGTGGGTAATCTTGAAATTGGAAGCATGGTTACCATATTTTCAGGCCTCGTCCTCACATTTTTTGGCGGTACCATTTTACCCCAGACAATGCCATCTTTAGCTACAAATCCGTTTGGAACTTCCTCCTCCTCATCCACTTCTTCCTGGACAGATATTATCTCCTGTTTGCTTTCTGAGTCATTATCCTTTGTTTCCAAAATATCATCCTCAGATTCTGAGGACATGTCGTCCGGCCCTTCATCAATGTCTATATCAGATTCTGCTAGCTCCTCCTGCATGAGACTCATGAGACGTGTCTGCTCCTTTTCATAATCCCCCATTGCTGAAAAAAAAAGGAGTGGTGGCTATCACACATACAAAAACTAGATCAAAAGTAATTATTTTGCCAGAATACAAAGAAAATAATTCCAGAACAACATGAAGAATACCCACCTTTCGGAATAAAAACTTTAGCAACGTTACCCGCTTCGGTCTCACGAACCGATTTCACCTCTAAATACACCAAACCAGTAGTAACTTTGCACTGACGTCGAACGCCTAGAGCTATGAAGGTACACGGGTGGTGGAAAAAATACGACTCTTGACAGCAAAAAAAAATTAGTACAAACACTGTGTCGGTCTCAGAGACCTGGTGCGGGTACCGAAGGGTTAATAACGACAACAGGTAGACGTTTGAAATATTTAGCAGAATATTCATTATTATACCTAGATAATGGTACGGTACCCTTTATGAGGGAGTCCGACTGGCAACATCTACTTATAACATCATCGTATATTTAAAAAGGGAAACCGTAGCAATATACAAATTGGACATTCAAGAACTGTACGTTTACCACAAAAAAATTAGTGGAAACATAAAATTGAATTGTTAAATTTTCAATTTGAAGTTATATTACAGTTTATAGAAATTTTTATTTTCTAGATTTTTTCTTAAGTGGGTCGTAGAAAAAATATGCTGTTCGACTCGTGTGGATTGTCCATATCGCACTTGAACAATTGAGCACTCCACCTACGGCGTCGTGTTCAAACTTCGTCCTCGTGCGATATGGCCATCATATCTACACTAGTTGCACAAACTACTATTTCTATCAAAATATGCCCTTTTACATTTAAAAACAACCTGCCAAATGTCAAATCAATTTATCCATCCATTTTAAAGTTATCGAATTAAAACATTCAAGTTTTCAAAATTTCAACACCCTGTATTTAACGAAATGTCAAAAGAGACATTTATTTCATAATATATCAAAAACTGACAGTGTACTTGTCAGTCAGACAACGAAGTAGTCGCTTCTCGTGGTGCGTTTGTGAATTATTTTTAATTTTTGTCTTAAATTTGGCTAGTAGTTTAAAAAATTGTGTATACACCATGGTGGTGAAGGAATTTATAAACCTCGCACTTTATTCCACTCGGGGCCAAGCCTATTTATGTTTATTCCACGCTCTGAACTTGACTTCGCACGTGCGACCTTCCTACTTCTATTTATGTAACGATTCAACGTTCTTATGATTTGTTGAAATTAGCTTCAAGGGAATTTATGTCTTTTTTCAATAATAATAGTCTTGGTGTGTAACATACTATTCTCAGTTACTAACATTTGTTTTAGTTTTAAAAACGGGAGCTTCTGGGATGATAGCGTACAGATTTCAAACCAAAGACGGACAATGGCAGTGGCTACAGACCAGTTCCCGACTAGTTTACAAAAATTCCAAACCAGATTTCGTAATCAGTACTCACCGGCCTTTAATGTAAGTATAGAAAAACTCAGCACAAGTAAAGTAGGTACGACTGCGATTTTCTATTTTCTTGTAGGGAGGAAGAAGGCCGGGATCTACTCGGTAAACGCACCATGGATTTCAAAGTGAGCTACTTAGACGCAGGTCTTCCAAACAACTACTTCTCCGAAACCGATCAACTGTTATCCAACACCCCGAACGTCGTTTCACACCCGATCCCGACGACCCCTTCCAGAGTAAATCGCAGATACAAAACCCAATTAAGAGACTTTCTATCGACTTGTCGAACCAAGCGTAAACTATCTCACAGCTCGAGCGGACAAGTAACTCCACCGGCTAACTCCACCGTAACAGCAAGCGTAGTTAGTCCAATGCCTACAGTTGACTACATAACTTCCGACGGCTGCTCAGCTGCTGCTTATAATATGTACACGAGTCCTTATTCCTCAGCTACGGCCGATCACGGACTTTCCTATATGAGTCATTCGAATTTCCAGCATACCTTATACCCCACACCGAGTAGTTTGGATAATCGCTATCTAACTACCACAGAAAACTTATTCCACCAATACCGACCTTATTATCCAGAGTACCATCATTCCCCTACAGCTAGTCCTTATTTAGGAAACGGTTTTCTGGAGATGCCTTCGAGAACGTACGATCCTTCAACGACTACTCCTAGTCACCACGCTACTTATAGAGCCACTGTAATGCCCGTGGATGAAAAAATTTATTCTTGTCAACAAGTCGGTCAACCAACTTATGTAGATACGTCCAGAGGGTACGTAGTACCAAATTCTACAAAATGTTTAGACGTTTCCTGGCCGTATTCCGTGAGTCCTTCTTCGGGGATAATACAACCTATACAAGTCATGAGCACACAAATAGAATTAAGTCACAAAGATTGCGTGAAATTGAAACACGATCACTCTGCCTCTCCGGTAACTGCCGGGTTAATTACTCCCAAAATGGAGGACATTAAAACGGATTCCAACATAATACACCAATCTGACAGTCCGGTGCATCATTTGAACCAAAATTCCGTAACGCCACAACATTTTTCACCGGTTAATTCAGTTCCGGAGATGCCGAGACAAACGGTTTTGATGTGGGGTTCGAACAACATTCAAAATTCCCCCGGCTCCACCAACAGATCACCTGGGGATAATACGGAATACTCTATAACATCGGTACCGACTTCCGAGGGTTGTGAGGCTTTGAAAAATTTAGCGGAAATTAGTAATCCGGATAATATGTGCAAATGGAACGGTGGGGATAGTAAGTCGGAAAATGTGGTGCAAAGTAGTGAGTCGGACAGTCCGCATCAGCATCATTCCAATCATCACAATCATCACAATTCGAGGGTAGTGATGGTTCTGTGATGAACGTGTTTTACTGGTATACAACACACACCAGTATGTATAAAGTATATATATATTTTTATTAAAAATTGCACATAATTTAAAAAATTATCGATCATATTGAGAAAGTCACAATTGACTCGACGCTTATAAAGTGTGACCAATTTTATTTGGAAGCACCCCCGTAAAATCCGCATTTGCAACCGATAGACTCAGTATCAAAAACAGTATTTTGGCACAAATTTTCATCGGTTTAGAAATGCGGATTTTCCAGGTGTGCTTCCAAATAAAATGGGTCACACTGTATGTACAATGTAATGTGTATCTTTGTTTGTTTGGACTCAAAAACAGTCAACATTCCACTGGGAAATTTTCGTTAAGTTAGTAACAAAATTGTGATTTTCGTTCAATATTAAGAAACATATCTTCCTGCATTGTGTTTTTCGTTGTCATTGTCTTCGAATTTAGAAAAAATATTAAATAGTGAATTTAAAATTAATTATTATATTATATAAAATAATTACTATTATTTTTTTTATAACTTTTTGAGTTTACGTATAGAACGGTCCTTGAAAATATAATTTCTGAGTTAAAAAAAATACTTTCAATACTCAACAGTCAAACTTAAGCCATTTGATCAATCCAAGTTCCATCTAGTCATTCTTAACATTTTCTGCTATAATTTTATGAAAATCATTCCAAAAATTGTCCCCAAGAAGCCCCGAAAATTCCTCAAATTGGAATCACTGTTGTGTCCAGCGATAGATACTCAAGTATTACACAGCTGAGCACCCTACGTCTCTCGCTTTAGAGGTAGTTTGAAATGATTTTAAAAAACATGGAACTTTAGACTAATTTTTCCAAGTAAATATATTGATTAAGACCTTTAGCCACCACTTAATGATATTATTAAATAAAAAAAGATTGGAAAGCTCCCCTTTAATGGGAGATGAATCAATCAGACGGTCCAAATTGGTCCAAGTTGCTGGTTTTCATAACCTCCTGGGGATTATATTTTTTGTCATTCTTCCTACATCCTTTATTTTGGTTAAAATTAGTGCTTAGAAATACCCTTTATTTAATGAAGGCTGAATATGTTTTCAAGTACCGTTCTATAAAGCTTATTTGAGACCATACTACTTGATGGTTATTTGTACCTATTCTTTGTTATTTATTTTTTACATTTTTACACAGTGAAATCATGCTAGTCATTTAACTGGTTATAATCTTATGTAAATGTTGTACATTATTATTTATAAACATATATTTAGTTACAGCTTTGGTAAATCTTGATCTGAATGTTTGAAAAAAGTAGGTATGCAAAAAATTAACAAGAATAAAATCAATAAAAACTACCCTACAGTCCACCTAAACGAATTGCACTTGCCATTTCATATATTTAGATCTAGATTTACAAAGTCATACAATTTTTGTTCAATTCGGGTAAAGTAGTATCATTTTTAAAAAAGAAAATTTTAAACTTGGGATAATAAAATAACTGTATCTTAAAAAATAGCTGTCTTCCTGAAATTGAATGCAACATTTTGTGGAAAATGATTTGTAGTTACCTACTTGGAAAACAAAATAAAGCACAAAAAATAACCTATTTTGAGGTTATGTTAACGTTGTGATACATCGAAATGATATTATTTACCCGAATCAAATTTAGAGTAAGATCAAATAGCAATTTAAACGATAAATATGGTGATCGGCGATAGATTAGTTTTATTAATATAAACCCAAAATGTTCAATTATTATAATACCTACGTAATAAAGTTGATTGTGCCATTCTTCTAAATAGCAAAAAGTTTTTGCAAAAAGCAAATGAATTTGAATGGTCTAAGTAATAAATTCTATGAGCCAATCCGTACAATATTGAATTACTAAAAAAGGAACTATAGTATTGTCGGTCACTACTTTTATAGCGACACTATGTATCAATGAACGATAAAAAGTAAAATAAACGTGTATAATTTAAAATGCAGCAACAGTTTTAGCTCTACATTTATCAAGTAATAATAGGGAATCGGCCATAGATTTACTCTATTAACGTAAAATTAAGCTTACCTTATATTCTGAATTTTATCTCGCTGGCTGCATTGCAGGTAGGCCCATTTTATCACTTTGTTCATTTGTACACAAATATAAAATCACTTAACTAGAAATATATGATTTCCATAACGAAAACTCAAGTTTTTAAACGTTTATCCGCGAACTTATGATACACCAAACACCAGCAACGAATCTTTTGGCGTTATGGCGTCGTTTCTAGTTACCAAGAAATACAAAATGGCGTAATCTACGCAAGCGCTATAATGTCATGTGTCATGACATCATGACAAGTGATTGTGATTGGTATTGATTATTTGATATACCGTTAGTACAGTGTTGCCAGACGTACGATAATTATCGTATTTGTACGATAATAAATAAGCTTAGGGTACCATGTACGATCAATAATGGATAAAGTACGATAATTTCTGAATGTCGATTAATGAAAATATATATGTATTGAACTACCGAATAGCCGACGGCGTCTGCTTAACCTAAGCCAGCTTTAGCTGAACAAGAATGGGTTGTGTTATTTTTAGTTTTGTTTTATGTTTATTTAATAAAGTTATTTTCAAATTACTCTAACTGTCTAACATAACCCTTTAAATTTTTAAACTAACCGTTTTCCGAGGATGTCACATTAGAAAGGCCAGTTGTACGACAAAATCATGAAAAAAAACTATAATTTCTACAGCATTATACGATAATTTAGTTTTGGTCTTCTGGCAACACTGCGTTAGTAGGAAAGCTTCTCATTTTTGTGCATTATTTGTAATTAAATAAACTTATAACATTGAATTGTGACGTGAAAATATAAGATTGAAAAGTGTAAAATGTGAGAGATCAAAAACATTTTACTTGTAAGTATTTTATAAAGTTTTTAACTTGAATTAAATTATAACTGTATACCAATATTCAAACCAAAAAAACCTACTGCCTGACTAATATTCCAGTCTCCTTTTACTTGCAAATGTTGTACTATATACACGTTTACTTTGCTCTATAATATCGTTCTATAACTTAGTACTATTTTGTGATTTTTTTCCGACTTAAAAAAGTACCTATATCGTTATAACTCCCTATTAAACATTCTGAAATTGTATATTGACATTTTCAAAAACAGTGTATAATGAAAATAAATGCTATATTATAAGGTACCTTTTATTTGAGCAAATCCTAAGTGCACTCAAATATAGACAAACAGAAAGATTCTTTCGACATACCTATTGAGAATCTTATAAAAAAAATAAGGTAGAGATTAGACCTAAAAGTACGAGTAAATATGCTTAAAAGCTGGAATTTGTTGTAAAATTGGCTTTGGGAATAATCAAAATTTGTAGTACTTGTTAAGTTCGACCACAATTTGGCACTAGGACATTTAGAAATAAAAAAAACGTTTAAAAAATTTTAATTCTAATTCATAAAAGTTAACAAATAATTTACAAAGTCATTATTTCTTGGATTTCCTCTTCTTTTGTATCTTTATTGCTGGATTCAATGTTTTCAATATAAATCTGATGGTCAACTTTCAATTTTTCTGATGAATAAGGAGTCCACAACAAGCATCTACAAGAAAAACAAAAAAAAGTACACAATAAATAACAAAAATAAGCTGGTGTTACCTGGAAATAAAAGTACCCTTTCTCTTAGGCCTCATTGAATAAACATCTTTAATTAACGATGCAAAATTTTCTTCTAAATGCTTCGGATCCATAGTAAGCTAAAAAATTTAAAACAAACACGGAATGAATTTTACAAAATATATTTATACTAACATTCCCGATAACAACTTGAATTAAACCAAAATCTTTCTCGTACTCATCTTTGGTGGCTACATAAGTGATTCCGTGTAGAAATTTATCGACTGCAGCTTTCAAATCCACATCTAAACTTCCATTTTTCGGAGTAGGAAATTTTTTCTTCAACAATCCTCTTAGAACCACAAGTTCTGGTAGAATCTCAGGATGAGCGACGATATATTTAAAATCTGTCATGGCAATTTCACCATTTTGTATCTTTTTTATCAACTCTACACCTCCAGACAGTTCAGCACCTGCTTCGGAAGCAAGTTTTTGGTTATCCACAGATTTACTGAAAGCTGCCACTGAACGAAAGTCTTGTTGATCGAATTTGTTTGGTATGGAAACTATACTTGAGAAGTTGTCCATAAAACGAGTCTATAAAATAGGTTTTTAATAAATGAGTCAAACATTTAATTAATTAACTTGCCTTTTTCTCACCTTCCATATTCAATTCGATGGAAATATGGAGATTGGCTTCAGGTTTATTATAAATTTCAGGATGGTGAGTTTCTTTGTGACATTTTACAGCTTCTTGGAAAGGATATGCTATCCATTTGTAATATTTACAAACAAATACATCATCTACTGGATCTCGTTTACTTGAATCATCGAATTTTAACTTTGGTCTATTCGCTAAAAATCTGTAAACAAATAATACGTTTTTTATAGAGCTTTTATGAATAAAAAGATTCTCACTTCGCTCGGTTTCTCTGGTTATGTGGTATAAACCCAACTTTTTTTACTTCTACTTTAACTTTCGCCTTATTCCTTCTATCTCTAGTACCTTTTCTGGCTGCATAACTTCTTGCTTGTATCTCTGGTGTTGTTCTTAGGAGGTTATTTTGTACTGTTTGAAAAAGGCATGTATGGACAGACCCTGCAATGATAAAACTATTAACTCGAATACTTTATTGTAATTTAAACTTACGTAAAGAAAGGAAATTCATTTTTCTTTACCTAACCTTCAAACATACTTTTCTCTTCTTCTCTTAGATAGATTGCAACCATAGAATTATACTTAATTGCAACGGTCTGTTATTAATTTGACACCCAACCAATTTATGTATATTTAAATATCTGAAATTCTGTAGTGCGTTGATTGTTTTAATAGTGTTATGATTGCATTAGTTTCAGCTTAGTATTAAAAATACTAAAATAAATATTTCCTATACTTCACTAAAGGTTAGGCAACACATAATACGCAACTTTTTTTGAGCCTACAGCTTAGGCAATATACAATACGTAAAAATTTCTCAGTATCACTACTGTTTATGCTCGAATATGCAAATTTAGTTATTTAAAGTGTGTCCATATTGTTTTCATACACTATTAAATGCAATTTTTTTTATTCCACGTTTTTTGATAAACTATTGCGTATTTAATGTATATAATATTTGACTAATATTATATCGGAATGTATTTTTTAAACTACTAACAACCTATATTCGCTATCAAAATGGAATTAATTCTAATTGTAAATAAAATCGTAATGAGTTTGAACTTTGACACTAAATTTATTGAGATATTTATTCTGAATATCTTATTGAAAAGTGTCTGGCTACCTTTGCATAATGACTTACAGCATCTATAGAATTTAAGTAGTAAGATAAAGAGTTTAGGTAGTGAATAATATTAACTTTTACCATCCTAATAGTCAGTTGATTGTAGTAAATACCGTTAGTCGAGATTAGAATGGTTAGTGCAGAACTAATTTAAAGTAAACCGGCTTCTATATAGACTGAGACCGGTACCTGACCGGTACCGGTATGATATTGGGATAGTCTATTCTATTGAGACGAAGAAGGACGAGATACATCAGCACAAATACACGAAATACAAAACTACAGTCAACACACTAGTCAATAGCAGTCTCTGTCTCAGTTAGTCTAACCAAAACCGGTGTAAGGTGCAAGTGTGTGGCTGCAGTAATCTATTACCGAGCAACGACGTGTTGTGTTTGTATGTTTGTGCTAAAAAGTTGTCATAAGGTCAAGGAAATTATCGTAGTGTCCATAACAGAATAATTTTTTTTAATTAATTATTAATTCTTACGAGCCGGGAGTCGATTTATTTTACTACTTTTTTTTCTGGCATTTACCAAAAAACTTTTCAATTATTTTATTTGGTAAGCTATTTTTTATTTTTTTTTTATATTAATTTAATTAGAAATTTAAATTTAAAATCACGTGTTTGCATTGTTAGTGTGGTAGTGGGGCGGTCTAGAAAAGGGATTCAAAAGAACTTCTACCTACTTTTAGTAAGAATAAGAATGTCGTCTCCTGTCCCATGCAGAATTTTTTTCGGTTCCAACTTGACCAGGGCAACGAACAGGACCGTACCTAGTGTTGAATACGTACCGAATAATTTAGGGAAATTTAATTTAATCAAAAACTTGGTGGATCTCCTTGAGTTTTTCCATACAATTTAAATTTACACGTGAGTCAAGTACGGTAATCTTCAATTTGGTAGCTATTTACACGTTTTAATGATAATTTTAAAATGATAAAAATTTATCAAGTATTTTCATTAGCATATTATTAGATAAGGTACACACAGGAATGCAAGATTTCAGGAATAGAAATTTGCTCTCAATTAATTCATTCATTTCACATTTATTTGTGAAAATTTCTGCATCATAGGCGTGCGATACATGTTTTTGAAGGGGTGAAATTTATCCCTAAAAATTTCCAATTATAGTGTAACTAATGTTAATGTGATGATTTGTATTAAAAATTTTATGCAGGTTAATGCCACAAAATATGCAATCTTCTGCCTCCACTATTTTGAGCTTTTTCATGTGCCCATTCAGGCGACAATGTCCCGTTAGGATCCCTGTTAAAAAATTCTTAGTCACGATACAGTTACTCACGGTATGTTCTTGCGCATGTAGCAGACAACGTGTGACGTCATGTGGGAATCTCAATCAGTGATGTAGAATGCTAAATATATGGGAAATACTCTGTTTGTGTTTAATTTTCATGCATATTTCCACTTTATGAATGAATATTCAAATGCGACATGGTTTTTCAGATATAATATGAAATATTACTTTATTATCAGTAACTTATAGTCTGTACAGAAAGTACGAGGAGTAATAAATCATTCATTTAAGTAGATTTCATAGACGTACCAAAATATATTTTAAGAGGGTATACCGTAAGGTACATTTTGTATTGAACGAATGAGTTGCAGCTATGCTAAAGAATATACGATTTAGGTCAGAGGTAACGGGATGTACTAATTTTAATAAAAAAAAGTGATAGAGGTACATAAATTTTAGTAAGTTTGATAAAGAAAGGCAACACAGTTTATTCATAATAGAAAACAAACCAATCTGTAACAATAATTATTTTATATATTTTTGTATATATGTGTGTATAAATGCTGGATATACAGTTTCCAAATATTGGCAAGATGAAAACATTAAAAGCGGAAGGCAGGCATTCGTGGAAGGTTTGTCGTTAGGTTTGCAGCCACCATCTGGAAAAGGAAAAAGACTTATCATTGTCCATGTTGGAAGTTCTGAAGGTTTTGTTGATGGTGGATTGTTAACTTTTATTTCAAAACGCACGGGGGACTATCACGAAGATATGAATGGGGATGTCTTCGAGGAATGGTTTGTTCAAATGTTGGATCTGATTCCAAAAGGGGCTGTTATTGTTATGGACAACGCAAGTTGCCATTCACGGTTACGAGAAGCATTGCCCACAAGTCGTTGGCGTAAAGCAGAGCTTTTGGAGTGGCTTATTTCGAAAAATATTAAGTTTCCAAAAGATCCACTAAGGAAAGAACTTTACAGAATAAAGATAAATACAAAACCTACATTGTAGAAGAAATGGCTTCTTCTCGTGGTATATCAGTTCTTCGACTTCCCCCTTATCATTGTGAACTTAATCCAATAGAATTAATATGGGCTCCGGTAAAGGGGGAAGTTGGAAAAAAAAATACTACTTTTAAAATAAACGATGTTGTGAAATTGTTTGAGAGTGCTGTAAGTCATGTTAGTAAGGAAAATTGGACAAACTGTATCGAGCATGTTATCAAAGTAGAGGCAAATATGTGGAAAATTGACAATATTTGTGATGATTTAATCGACCCTATTATTATTAATGTCAACAACGATTCTTCCTCATCCGAGTCGGATATAGAATAAAATGTAAGTAATAAATGTATTCCAATAATTATTTCTTTTCATTTTTTATTATATTATAATTTAAAACGTATTTTTTTCCCAAAATGCACACCACTGCATTGCGTTATTGCTTATCTGCTAATCCTTTAACAATGAAGAAACCCTAAACTTTGCTACAACTGAAACAAATACGGGGTCGATCTACCTGGTTTTTAGATTTACGGAAGAAATGTAATTTAAAGTAAGAGATTTATCAAAAATTTCATGGTGCTCCCTGTAAAGGTTTTGCATACTTAATTAGGGTTTATTACTCCTCGTACTTTCTGTACAGACTATAGTTATCTTTTTTTGGCAAGTACAATGATGCTGAGAGTCAAGGGGCATCTACCAAATTCGACCTTGCACAATTATGCTTCGTATATTTTTTTGTTTCCCTACGTCCTCACGTTTAAGTTCACATAACGAAAATTTTATTAGAAATATGAAAGCTCCGCAACATGTAGGTAGCCAAGCGGTCCAAGCGGATTTTGGTTCACGTACTACTCTATAAAAGCTTCGTCAGTACTGAACTGGGAGACCGCCGAGCGTTGAACAGCACGCGACTACCGAAGCAGAGAGACAATGTCAGTCATAGAAGGCCTTATTATCAGTGAATAATTTATTTGTTGCAGGCGACCCCTTTAACCTCAAAAATAAGATAAACCGACAATAATAGAACAAGATAAAAATGCGCGAAAGTTGACACGAAAATGATCTTGCGTCTCCAGACGTTCGACGATGGCACGGAGAAGACGTCTCCTGAAGATAATACTGGGAATCCTGATAGGAATATTCGCTTCGATTCTGCTAAACGAAAAGTGTCCGGGGTCACAAAAAAAACGCATCACGCCTCACCATCCAATAAACGAAGAAAACCGACGATCTTTGAACAAAAGTCTTCTTTTCGTCGGTATAATGACGGCCGCCAAATATTTGGATACGCGCGCCAAGGCCGTTTACGAAACGTGGGGGATGGAAGTACCCGGAAAAGTGATGTTTTTTAGTTCGGAAAATTCGTACAGCGAACACGTACCGTTAGTGGCTCTACGAGGGGTGGACGATAGTTATCCGCCGCAGAAAAAATCGTTTCGCATGCTCAAATATATGCACGATCATTTTATCGATAGATACGAGTGGTTTTTGAGGGCCGACGACGATGTGTACATTAGGACAGATCGATTGGAGGAGCTGCTCAGATCGGTGGATAGTCGCAAGGCTTGGTTTATCGGTAAGTTGGGTTTTCTATACACTTTTTTATCAGAAGTAGACTGTTTTTGATGAAAATACGTTTTGGAATCGATTTTTTCTTATTTTTTTAGTAATAATTTGTCAAAATTTCCTTCTATTATGGGCGTGCGACAGATTTTTCATAGGAGGTTCATTTATTTGTAAAAATATTCTATTATCATAGACGTGCGAACATTTTTTAGTAGAACTATCTGTATCTATATTTGTAGAGTAGGGAGGGTGAGTGTAGGCTCAAAGCACTTAGGCCACATGTGACTAATTGTACATTGTACATTGACGATTAATTTGTAAAAAAATCCATTTAGGTACCATCGATTTAAACTGCTTATAATTTAAAAAAAATGTTCCACTGTTACCTACTTTTGTTATTTTCCCGTGTATTTTTCTCCTGCAGGTCAAACAGGTCGAGGTAACACCGAGGAGATCGGCCTGTTGTCACTGGATGACGACGAAAACTTTTGCATGGGCGGTCCTGGTGTTATTTTTTCAAGGGAAACTCTCAAAAGAATAGCGCCGTCTGTCGAAGAATGTCTTAATCACGTCTATACGACTCACGAGGACGTGGAATTGGGACGTTGTGTGAAAAAATTTGCCGGGATATCCTGTACGTGGTCCTATGAGGCGAGTGACACCGTAAGATATTATATTTTAAAAAGCGTTCTTGCGAATTTCAGTCTTTTAATTAATTTTTTTTAATTTTTTTTTTTTTGGTAAATGTTCGACTGAAATTCGTGACACGCTTGAGATTTGTATTTGGTGATGGTAATTTGAAATTTTTTTTAAATTTAATTATTTTTAACTTCCCAAATACACTTCTATTTAAAATTTGAATCGTGCATGCTTATGAATATTCTTTGAAATATAAACAATTGTGGTTTTACAAAAAAATTTTATTTCAGAAAAAAGTTCTCGTATTAATTTGGTACTTTATAGATCAGTGAACAACGACTACATTCTTGAAAATATTTTTTCTATACCTACTACAAGGGGCATACAAATACTTTTTCCATCATTTCCAAATATTATTTCAAGAATGGTTGATTATATCGTAAAGATATCCCTACCCCGTTCCACTTTGAACTGTAATTCATTATCTATCGGGGCATACAGAGTAATTTTCTAAATATCCTCTAAAACCCTCCAATATAGAACACCCACTATAGTGTGGTTAACCTTATTTTGATGTTATTGTAATTTTTCAGTCGATTTAAATTATTTCCTGTTGTTCTTGGTTGATATTTATTGTCTCAAGTTGTTTTTCATCCATCATACATCCCTGATTTATTCCCAAGTGAGATTTTTTGCTTAATGTTTCACTCGATAAACTGAATTATACAGGGAAGGTCTAAATTTTATTTTGACCCGTTGATACAAGCACTAAGGAATAAAAAAGATTATGTAAATTTGCTTTTAATACATGGTAAATATGGCAAATAATGTGCGTTATTTGCTGTAAGATATCCTGCATCTCTAAAAATTTACAGAAAACATTTAATATCTGGATAACGGTAAAGTTTAGGCATAGGAAAGTATACATGAATTTGATATTTATGAAGATAAACTTTGAACACTTTCTATACACACCCTGTATAAAATGAAAAATTTCTTAACATAGATTCAAATAGGTCTGACCTTGCTAAAAGCAACCGAACAGAAACCATTTTCATATCTTTAGGGGTATCCTCTTGAAAAAATAATTTGTAAGGGTCTGCAACCGTCAAATTTTTTACAAAAAAATTCATAACTCAAAAAATATGCATTTTTCGAAAAAAGTTTTCAGACAAAAGTAGACTAAAATTTTCCGTAGATTTTAAAAATGTATTAATATACAGGGTGTTCCATTTAAAATAACAAAATTACAGTCGCCATCTTTGAAGATATTTTATTTAAAAATCCGAAAACCCAAACGTAAAAATTTTCAAGACTACTATAATTATTTTGCCATATACAGATAGTTTTAACTCGTCGTGGGACACCCTGTATATTTCATATTAAAATCAATTTTAAAATTATAGAATAAAAGTAACATGACATGAGACACGTAATTATGGTTATTTCTTATCGGTTAACCTTGAAATTATTATATAATGACAGGCTTGAATGGACGTTACAATTTTTGTAATGGTTTTTATTAAAACTGTTAATTATTGTAAGTTTTGAATTTCGATACGAACCGGACATTGACGTCCATGGTATTCTTTGTTGAAGTATATTATGATATATTTTGCAATGAACTTAAATTTCAACACGAATCATAGACTATTATAGAGTCTTGAAGGATACTGGTTATTTTTTTCATCCCTATAATACATTAGTTCTATCACCATTTGGTTACAACCTTTTTTTAAAAGGATTTTTACGATATCTTTAAAATGTTACAATAACACAACCACTCAGTATTATCGGTTATTTTTTAAAAGCAACTATTTCAAAAAATACTCATGATTAATTTCAAAAAAGGTTATCTAATATACAGTAGGTTAAAAAAATGAAAATGTTTTTGATTTTATTTAATTTTTTCTTATTTTTGTCCCAATTTTGATGATTTTTTTCAAATTAAAGTATATTTATCCTGGATTAATATACACGAATCATATTTTCTAATAAAATTCGATTTATACGAGGAAAAACAAAATAAAATGTAATTTGGTTTTAACTCGTATAATTATTTTATATAAATACAGCCTTATTGGGAAATGTGCACAATTTTCTTAGTTTTTTTTTTGAAAAATAATAAAAATCGGTTCAACAAAAATTATTATCTCAATATTCACATTTAACACCACAAGCTCTCAGACTATAATATCGTTATCATGAAATATTTTTCCAAGTTCTTTTTGTATAAGATATGATTATTTATTGACAACTTATATCAACAATATTTTAAAGGAAATGACATACAATCGACAAAATAAACACAGGATATGTGTATTCTTCAAAATAAGGGAACGGGAACTTTATGCCGTTTGGTACATGAGTCTATCAAGCGGTCAGATAAAAATAAAAGAACTCTTTACTTCCACTTTTAAAAACTTCTGTTTGCATTTTCAACCCTAGTCGTTATAATAAATCAAGTAAAATGACAAATATAAAATTTCACTCCATTTTTATGGAAAAAAAAATTTTCCTAAATTTTTTGCAGTTTTCTGTTTATAATATCAAATTAGATATAACTCTTGTAAAATGGTATTGATGTTTGTTAAAATCTGCTGGAGTCATGTTCATGTATGGTTGTGCTGACTTGATAAATATAAAAGAAATTTTTAATGTTTTTACTTTTACACATCTATGAATATTAGATAAACAAATTGAACATGAAAATATTGTAATAAAAAAATTTATTGTTAACCTCGCGTTCCGTGTAGCTTTACACTTTACGTAACTCAAAACCAGTTATCTGTCTAAAATTAATTAAAAATTGTTTGTGAAGAAATGGTTTGGTAATAATTTTACTTAACACGGAAAAAACTAACTTAATAAGCAATTTTTTAAATTTAAATCGTGAAATATTTCTATACCTACCCATTTTAACAAAATTAAGTAACTAAACAGCGTGGAAAAATAAAAAAATAGGGCTCGAAGGACCACTAATCTTAATTAATG
>CAJUYH010003740.1:1685-12875 GCA_910591685.1 Galerucella tenella | reverse complement strand
ATTTTCGAAAAAAAAAACGTATTTTCTAACCACAAAACTAGGAATTTGACCATTTTATACAAGGTGTTTCATAGTTAAACCACCATAGGTTAACTGCAAGTAGAGGACACTTCGGTTGTTCCAATTAGCCTTGGTTAATTGGTCTAACATAATTATTAACAGAGATACAGGGTGTTTTATCCATTTAGTCCAATCCTTTTGAAGGCCATAACTTTAGAACTGCCCTATATATTTCTTTCATTTTTGGTAAGGATCTATTGCATTGATAACACAATAAGATATTGTAATAAATATAATCTCCAAAGCAACACCCTGTATATCAGAATTTTTAAAATCCAATATATTATTCGAAGATAACAGAAAAAATAGAGCGGCACCAAAATATTTTTCGAACTGCATATCCCGTTTTACTGCTCAACTTTTAATGTCAAAGTTATTTAAATTAAAGTTATTTAAATAACTTTGACATTAAAAGTTGAGCAGTAAAACGGGATGTGCACACAAAAATATTTTGATGCCGCTCTATTTTTTCTGTTCTCTTCGAATAACCTATTAGATTTTAAAAATTCTGATATACAGGGTGTTGTTTTGGAGATTATTGAATTTTACAAATTTTACCCAAACCAGACCTGGATTATAATTATTTTTATTACACTATCTTATTGTGTTATCAATGCAATAGATCAATACCAAAAATGAAATAAATACAGGGTGTTTCAAAAAAAGGTAACACCGTCTCTAGGATAGGTAAAAAACTGAAAAATAATTGGGGTTTGCTTAGTAAAATTTTTTTCTAACGCCATCCGTTTTCAAGATAAAGGGCGTTGAAGAAAATAAAAAATTACACATTTCTTACGATTTTGCCGAAACTACTGGCACCATTGTAATGAAATTTTATACGAATATGTTTTGGAAGCTGATATATCCCATGAATTTGTTTTTATAACTAACTCTCATAGAGGGCGCTAGTTACACGATTCATACAACGTATTATTCAACATAACTTTTTTTAGGTTAGAATTATTAGTCAAAACTCCAAGTGAACATAAACATCGTTTAATTCTACACCAAAAAGGTACTCTTGGTAAAACTCGATATTATGTACCGTTTTCGGAATATTTTGATTTGAAAATTATGAAGTAATAACCGCTCCTCGTATAAGTTAATGATAAATTTATTAATTAAAAAAACTTACCATCAGAAAATTAAAATAAAGAGAAAGAACATAACATAAAATTCAATTAGAGTAAATGTTCAAAATGTCCTCCGTTTTCACGAATACACAAGTCTATCCTTTTTTCTAAAGAATCCATTAATCTTCTTAACGGTTGGGGATCATCTATGATGTCATTAAAGTGACGTTTAATTCTGTCTATTAATTCTTGACGAGAATTTACCTCTGTAGCATAGACTTTTTCCTTAATATACGACCAGACTGTGTAGTCCAAAGGATTAAAATCGCATGACCGAGGAGGCCAATGAATCGGAGCTTCTGCACCTCTACCAATCCATCGATTCCGAAAATTGTCACTCAACCAATTACGACACCTTCTATCAAAGTGCGGTGGAGCTCCATCATGCATAAAAAATAATGATGTTCGCTCATTTATCGATAAATCTTCTAATATCTCAAATAAGTGATTATTTAAAAAATCAAGGTACATATCACCACTTAAATTTCCAGGTAGAATATGATAACCTATTAATCTGTTACCTAAAGTTGCTGCCCAAACATTAACTTTAAATGAGTTTTGGTAATGTGATACCCCTTTGGCTTGTGGATTCTCATCACACCAGTAGTGTGCGTTATGGGAGTTAAACATACCTTGTCGCGTAAAGGTGGCCTCGTCCGTAAAAAGAATACATTTTAAAAAATTTGGATTGAGGGCTGTCCTTTCTCGCAATGTTTCACAAAAATCGACTCTAACCGGTAGATCGTTCGGCAAGAGTTCTTGAACTTGTCTGTAATGGTAAGGATGTAGCTGCTGCTCTTTAAGTATCCGCCAAGTAGTTGAAGAAGATGTATTTGTTTGTCTTGCCATATTCCTTACACTTAATGTTGGATTTTGATCAACTGAATTTAAAATAATATTTTCTTTATTAATTGTTCTTGTTGTTCTTGGTCTACCTGAATTTATTTTCTTTGGTCTTACATTCCCAGTTTCTCGACAACGTCGTTCAACTGCTCTAAATGTTTTTTTACTTGGTAAGTTTCTTCTAGGAAACTTTTCTGCATAACGCGTAAAAGCTGCACTAGAGTTTCCTAAACACTCGCCTAAAGTTAATAACATGTCGGTGTATTCAACATTTGAGTACATTTTGTTTAACAATATCTAATTTTACAAATAACAAGGTATCAAAACTCTATTTATTGTTGACTTATTGTCATAACAATCAATAAATGTCAATTTTACATGGCAAACTTAGAGAAAAGCTTTATCATTAGTTTATACCAGGAGCGATTATTACTTCATAATTTTCAAATCAAAATATTCCGAAAACGGTACATAATATCGAGTTTTACCAAGAGTACCTTTTTGGTGTAAAATTAAACGATGTTTATGTTCACTTGGAGTTTTGACTAATAATTCTACCCTTAAAAAAGTTATGTTGAATAATACGTTGTATGAATCGTGTAACTAGCGCCCTCTATGAGAGTTAGATATAAAAACAAATTCATGGGATATATCAGCTTCCAAAACATATTCGTATAAAATTTCATTGCAATGGTGCCAGTAGTTTCGGCAAAATCGTAAGAAATGTGTAATTTTTCATTTTCTTCAACGCCCTTTATCTTGAAAACGGATGGCGTTAGAAAAAAATTTCACTCAGCCAACCCCAATTATTTTTCTGTTTTTTACCTATCCTAGAGACGGTGTTACCTTTTTTTGAAACACCCTGTATATAGAGTGGTTCTAAAGTTATGGCCTTCAAAAGGATTGGACTAAATGGATAAAGCACCCTGTATCTCTGTTAATAATTATGTTAGACCAATTAACCAAGGCTATTTGGAACCACCAAAGTATCTTCTACTGTAGATCACCAAATCGAAATATCTAGAAACGAACTATACTAATTCACTCCCACCTTATTTTTTTTTTATTTTTATATGACTAATTGCAGTTAACTTTGTTTCATAATGTATTAAACATAGATCGCGTAATGATTACTGGATAATTGTCGTAAATTTAATATTTTCAAATTGTTTATTTATTTTCAACCGTTTAACCTAGTTCCCCGGTTTATTTTACAGAACCTTCAACAGTTCAAAAAAAAAATCAATTAAAAAAAAAGTTATACATACAATTTTAGACCGTCTGCAAAAATACCGAGACACTGATACATCAGCCGAAAGTGTTTTAAATATTCATAGACTGGATTTATCTTTTTAATTTAAGGGAAATTTTTAATAATAATAATTTCGCCGATGATTTTTCAAAGTTGAACGTCTGTTTTGTATTTGATAGTAGGCTGGAAATAGTAAATTCCTTTATTTCGTAAGATTTCTTGGGTCAATAAATCATTAAAAATCCCTAAAGAACCTATTTTAGTAACGCCACTGTTTTAATACATCTACTGTTATAAATACACCGTGAATTTGTTTAAATTGGACTCGTTGAAAAAATAAACAATCCGTTCATACAGTGTATCTAAGAATAATGAACAATTTTGCATGCACTAATTTAGATTTTCGTAATTTAAAAATATTTTTCAATTATATACTCTTTCTTAAGTCAATGTGAACAGAGAGAGAGATTGTTAATCCCGTTGATGATAAACATAACAAAACTCACGGCGCCACTGGCTAACGTAAATCATATTAACGACACAGTTTTTACTGGTGTCTGCTGTTGTTGCTTGAGTTTTATAATGAAATAATGGATTTTTGACACTTTTTCATCAACTTATAAAGTTTGAATCTAAATTAATAATACAATGTATGCTGACAAACAAAATTTTGCGCCGAGAGACTAGCTCTGGACTGAGGAGAAAGCGCGAGAGCCCACGCTCTCAAGGCACATAACGTAACAACGTATCGTAACGGTCAGATCTTTTGCGTCGCGACCTTCCTCGCTCCAAGTAACGTAACGGTCAGACTAACCTAACATAAAGAACTAAAGTTCTAAAAATTGTTCAATAGGTTATCAAGATCCAGTTCACTTATTGTAAAATTAAATTCAAACTTAGACGTTGTGGTACACGATTTGACTCATTATCTAATAAAGAGCCATTGTTTAAAATTATTGAATCAAGCAATAAAAATAAATTGGCCCCACAAAAGGGGAATATAGAAATGTAAAATTTTCACGGGACATTTTTAAAGGTAAAACAAAAAAACAAAATAATAACTGACTTTCCATTTTTCAAACATAAGCAGTTGAAATAAAAAGATAACTAAAATCACCTATTTTCTTTTCATTTCGTTGCTGATAATTTTTATGTACAGGGTCATTCATTATAAATTACCCACCCCCTATCATCGTTATTATTATTTTTAGAAAAAAAAGTCTCGTATAAAAATTGTTTGGTTACAGCTGAATTTTCTCAATAGTCTACCAAAAGTTCAGTAGCGTGCAAATTTAAGGGGATACAACAAATAATAGTTCTTTCTTAAATGGGACACCCTGTATATTTTCACATTTTTGGAATGGATTTTTTTTTATTTCAAAAATATACAATGTGTTACTTCTACCTTCTACCGTTTTTGAGTTATGAAATGTTGAAAATCTGAGTTTTAGTAATTACTGTAAATATGAAAAAGATAATTTATCAAAGTAAGGTATGAAAATGACAACTAATATGTTTGATAATTGACATTTTTCATATAAATTAATTAGAACGGTTCTCAGTGTGAAAGAAAAAGTTAAAATATATACCTATACAAAACAGAAAACAAAGATTATAAAAGATATTCGAAATGTCAAAAAATTATTGTTAATTTTCAATTAATAACACCTTCTTATATTATTTATAATAACATTGCAGATGACTTCTTTATTTCCATTTATTAAATGGTATGGTATGGCGGCAAACGAAGCACTGTTATCCAACGATTCTTGGCTATTTCATCAATAAAAAACTTTTTGAATTGTAGCTTGTGATCTGAAGCAACCTTTAAAAGTTCTTTTTTCAACATATCATCTTCAAATGGTATATCTTTAACGATTAACCAGTTTCTAATATCAGCTTTTCTCCAAGAGGTAGATGGAAGATTTTCTGTTAATCGCGAATGATAAGTGGCATTGTCCATAACGATTACAGCATTATTTGGAAATAATTCGACCATTTGTGTAAAATACTTTTCAAAAACATCTGCAGTCATTTCTTCATGATAGTCTTTGGTTGATGTTGACTGAAACTCCAGTAAACCACCTTCAATATGCGTTATTATTAGTCGGCAACCTTTACCGATAGGAGTTTTCAGTCCAGTAGATAAACCTTCTATGAAAGCTTGACGACTGGTTTTAATACTTTTGTCCTGCCATATTTTTTTAACTGAATGTCCTTCATTGAGCCATGTCTCATCTAGATAATAGATTTGTCTTCCCTCCTGTCTGTATTTTCGGATATCTCGTAAATACTGTCGTCTCCAACATATTATTTGCTCGTTGTCGATTAGCACTGATTTGCGACTTTGCTTCTCCCAAGTAAAATTTAATTTGTGTAATATTTTCCACAACGCTTTTCGCCCTATGTCAGGCAAATTCTCGTCCTCCTTTACCATTCTTAGAATTATGTCGAGGGTTGGGATCTCTTTTTTCAAATATAATTCGTGTACTTTTCGTCTTATTGTATTTTGCATATGTTCATCAAGGTCAAGTTGTTTTCTTCCAGTTGACTTTTTAGGTGGAGATATATTTCCATTTTCCCTCTCCCTTAGAAGCCTGTAAATAGTAGATTCACTAACTCCTGTCATATTGGAACATGTCGAAACTATATTTCTAACAGTAGCAGCCGGCATTTGATGTACAACAGCATCATGCACATTTAACACTACAGTCTCCGTTTGTAAGCTAAGCACGCTCTTACACTTTACTGGGGTGAAACTTGAAGACATTTTTCACAACACAGTTAACACTTACGGAACGTAAGCGACACTGAGCAAAACAAATTATACAAATTTGGGCGAGACCAAGTTTCACCGTATATACCTGCAAAATTTCTAAGTAGTCATTAGGACAATCCCTAGTAGGACCCTATTGTAATGTTTCTCGGAAATTATCAAGTTGTTTTAACTAACCGAATTTAAATTCATATTGCCTTTATATATCAGATCGGGTATAAAATTAAATAGTAAATAAATTCCTTAGATGAACGGTGACGCTTATGGTTCACTACCTGACTAGCATCTGTGACCTTTTCGCGTGCTGTCAGACAAAAAGAAACAGACTATAGTTTGTTAATTTCAAGTTGAATCCTTGCTTTAATCACTTGTATATTATTATTATTAATACATTCTTCCACCTCTCTGTAAACAATTTTAATTACTTTATTAGAAAAATATCAATTATCAAACATATTAGTTGTCATTTTCATAAATTATCTTTTTCATATTTACAGTAATTACTAAAACTAAGATTTACAACATTTCATAACTCAAAAACGGTACAAGGTAGTGGTAACACATTGTATATTTTTGAAATAAAAAAAAATCCATTCCAATAATGTTGGAATATACAGGGTGTCCCATTTAAAAAAGAACTACTATTTTTTGTATCCCCTTAAATTTTCACGCTACTGAACTTTTGATAGAATATAAAGAAAATTCAGCTGTAACCAAACAACTTTTATACGAGACTTTTTCCTATGATAAGGGGGTGGGTAATTTATGATAAATAACCCTGTACAGGATCGGATTTAGGACCGTTAAAATGAAAAAAATTAGATAGACTTTTATATTTTACAGATGCAAGTAATTCTCTATCACAATCAAAGCGGAGAGGCTGCTTTCAGCGGTGATTTGAAGCAAAAAGAAGTCCACAGGGCTATTACCCTACACCCCGTTAAACAACCCCGATATATGTATCGACTACATAATTACGTGATGGTAAGTAAAATATTTAGATTGATTTTTTCTTAATTTCACCATTTTTTTCGATATTAATTGGATAAAAATTAATTCGTCAGGTCCGGACTATGAATTATTTCATTTAGAATTAGATTATTGTACAGTGTGTCCCAACTGGAATGTTTTTTCTACGCAATAAACATTAAAGATTATATTTCAGTGCAATTTGAATATAATTATAGCTTATAATGCAAATATATTACGTTAGAAATTAAAATATAAAATTCAATAAATCACCACCCGCTTAGAAACTAAAATGGGACGCTTGTTTAAAATTCAAACGCGTTCCAAGTAAATATTTACATACCTAATTTCCTTTTTTTTTTGGATGTTTCAATCTATTAATGAAAAAAATTAATTTCATTTTGCCAAATTTATTTTCATTTTATATTAAACAAGTAAAAATAGTCCTTCTGCTGACCTTCAAAATTCTAAGTTTGTCAAACTGGGTGTTGCAATCTCAAGTAGGCACTTCCCTTCCTTTTTTTTCCTCAAACCCTCAAGAAAGATACTCTCCATATGGTGCGTACCGCTCGTTCTACGATGATATTTAAATTTGTGGTACTGTACATGAGAATAATATGCACGTTACGAATACTTTTACATTTGGCTTATCTCCTATTTGAAATATGAAACATTTCTCCAGATAATCTCGTATGCGTTATAAAAGATAAATAAGAAAATATTGAATTGGGCTGTAATCAACAATAATTGCCTCTCAACTGAGACTGTATAAACAGATAATTTGGTTTTAAAGAAGATTCGATGAAGTTTTTTGTTAGATTTATTAACTTATTAAATGAATTATCGATTTTAAATGTTTTTCATAGTTTTTAACAGTTTTGGCATTTTTCATATTTTTCTCCCAAAAATTTGAAATTTTTTCTAAAACGTAATGACATGCTGTTCTTTAAACCGCCATTACGACTAAACTGTTTGAGATATGACATTTATCTCTTGATCGTTCGATAGAGCAAAAATGGTTCTAACTGATGGTCCATATTTGGATTCTTCGATTTCATAAATAACAAAATTATACAGGGTCAAAGTTGAAAGTCTTTTTTTTTGGACATGCATTCCTTTAAAAAATTGTATCACCTACGCCTATGGAATTGAAGCAATCAAATATACATAAATGGATAGTAGAAGGTCTATATTAATAATAAAAAAAATATCACTTCTTAATTTCCATTAGGAGACGAGATATTGGAGGTCAAAGTTGAAAAATTAAAAAGAAAATTCCGATTCCTTGCTACAAAATTTGAAGAAAAAAATTTGATTTCCGATTTCGTTTAAATTTCGGATATAGGGGTTTTTCGATATGGCGATTTCAAAAATTTCATCTGTTTTCCATGAAAAAAATTGCTTATCAGGAAAATTTGAAGAAAATTCTGGAAAATCGGATTTTTCCGAAAACTACGAATTTTATCGTATATTTGTCGTAATTTTCAGATTTCCCGTCGAAAAATACATAAAAAAGGTCGATATCATTGTTTTTCCAAAACATCAATAAACCGCCCATTTTTAGGATTTTCTGTCAAATTTTTGTCCAAAAACGTGACATTGTGACATATACATCGCCATTACGTCAAAACCACTAGAGGTGTATCAACTTTCGATAGAGGAATAATGACCCTAAATAATGCATATAATTTGGTATCTCTATTATCAAAACTGATAAAGTTATACAAGGTCAAAGTCAAAAGTTTATTTAGAATTTTGTAAAAAAGAAAGTGTTTAGACTGAAAGAATGAAAAATTCTCATCTGGCTGTTAAACAATGTGTTTATATATGATACAGATCGAAATAACAACACAAATAATAACACTACTTTATATGTCAAAATTTGACAGTTTTTGAAAAAGATATAGCTGTTTTTGAAATACTTGGATAAGATACAGTTAGATATTTTTCGATTTTTCAAAAATTCAAGCATTTTAATATTGAATTATTTTGTACTTGACAAGAATAAAAAATTTTGAGATCTATCAGGTCAAAAATTCAAAAAAAATAGGGGGTAAACACATTTTAATAATTTTCTCTAAAATAGGAGCCAAAAAGTTTACGAAAAATTCCTTAATTCTAGCCACAACTTTAAGCTAAAACTTGCCTTATAATCGATATCGATAATTCGCTGTTTTTCTGAGATACGGTGTTCTAAAGTTGATACAAAAAAGCAGTGATTTTAAATTTTATTATTTATAATATTTTTCTTGTTTATATATCTTTCTAAACATCAATTCAACTTTCCCAAGATCATAGATATATTTTCTTCGTTTCTACAATAAAACATCTCAAATAAGTCTATCGTGAAAGTATCTAAAAAACATCATTGACACGCAATAAAAAAACACACACGTGAGGAGAGAATTGTGCGTATTTCATAAAGAATAAAACGTTTTTTTTTATCTTATTACCTACTTATATAGTTACAAAGATCAAGGATCAAATAATTAGTAATAAAATAGATAGCTGCATTTTATTCAAGGATGTTCCAAACAATTTTGTGGTTATTTTTTTTTCACTAACATAAGATGTAAAATAAGTAGGATGAAATGATCATGCTTACGTCAATCATCAACAGGATGATCCAAAAAAAAAGTAAAACATTTACGTAACAGTATTCGACGTATTTCACGGTTATTTCCAAACTATTGACAACATTATTATTCAATTTTGTTTTAATACGTTTTGATAGCTGACACATCCCATTAATTATACCAAGTAATTTTAAAATAACCTTCTTGTATTATGTACGGTACGAAACGTATAGCGCCATCTTTGAGAATTGAAATGAACCTTCTTCAACCATTTTTCTTGCCTTTTCGAAAAAAATACCGAATAATTCATTTTCCTTCTCCTCAGATTTCATAAAAAAATTCATCACAATGTTGCCAGTAGACATAATTTTGAAAAATGTGAAATATTTGTATGTATCACACTGTATATTGAATACGGATACCGCTATGAAAAGTTTTTATTATTTTTCAATGTTCTACCTATCATAGCACACTTTTGATTTAAAACTTCCTGTATCTATACTGAGTGTCCCAAAAAAAAACAATGTACTATAATTTTTGTGAAATTGAAATGAAATTGTTTTTTCCAGGGACTGAAAATACAAAAACACCAACAAGAAAGTATTTCCTTGCATCGAGATATCGCCGAATCGATGAGGGAATTGGGATTTCGTACTGAAAGAGTAAATTCCGCAGACCTCGCGCCTAACTTGCCACTCTTTTCCGATAAAAAAGGATCTAACGGATACCTTGGTGATACTAGCAAACTAGGTACACCTAAATTAACCCTTTTTCAACCTATTACTTACTCAAAATATCAAAAATGTTGTAATTAAATCTAAATCTAATTATCAAGGTCAAAATTTTAACCTAAAAATGTCTAAATTCGACCAGCAAATGGACCTCTTGTTATTCTTGCAAACGCCATTTTCACTCCAACCAAATTTCTTTTGCAGGAGTTCCTTCGGGATTGATCAGATACACCCCGAAACAATTAGATGATATTTTAGAATGGGAAATTATTTCCAAAACCTTATATACTCACAGAGATTCGAATCCTCGTAAAAGGATCGGATCGTCGTTAAAGGAAGGCTTGAGCGACGTCGTTCGAGAGGTATAATGATTTAAAAAAAATTGTATTTGGGTCACTATGTAATAAATTTCTTTTCAGCTCATGGAACTGATAAATTCTTATTCGAAACAAAGAGGTAGAGTGATAGATTTCAAAGAAATATTGTACGGATATTGGAGATTAGATCCGGTGTTCGGGGTAGATTTAATTTTAGATTTGTTGTTAGTCTATAGGAAGTACAGAGGCCATAAGATGACTGTGGAAGTTAGAAGACACGCTTACGTTCAACTTACTTACTCAGGTAACGTCTATAAATGTAAATTTTCTATTTTTCAGCTTTTTGTATACTCGAAACGTATTCTGTGTTCTAATTTGAGTTAAAAGCCAACGCATTACTCCTTTTTCTTTTTATTTTATTCAGTTTTTGAAAAATATCAAAAGTGAAAGCGCTAAGTCCCTAGAAGTTATGCAAAAACAACTCTCCTTTCCATAGATATTACTCAGTCTACTTAGGGTATCCGCAAAATTCA
>CAJUYH010003739.1:0-30678 GCA_910591685.1 Galerucella tenella | reverse complement strand
TATTCAGCCGTGAGTATGAGCGCGAAAGCATTATGCGCATGCGTCTCTGAGTATATATATAAAAAATATTTACGGTAGAGCTTCCGATATAAGATTTTTGCATCTCTATTTCAATAAGATTAATTTCAAAATTAACGTAATAATTAGTCAGTAATAAAGTAAATTAATTCATTTAATATATTTGGTATAATTAATCTGTTGAGAGCTATTTTTTCTTAGAAAAATTTTTATTTTATTGTAAAAAACATCAGTTGAAATTATTTTTTTTACAAAATCATTTTTGTAAAAAAAAATTTAACCATAATTATTTAAACCAAGCATTTATTTAATTGTTTAATCATCGCAATTATCATAACAATTATTAGAATTTTCATCATTTAACCAATCACGATACTGTCCAACTGAGTCATCATCATCTTCATCGTGTTCAGTTATGTTGTTGCTGACATCTTCTGCAAAAAACAATCAAAAGAATTAAAATACATAAAATTACAAGTTTAATAAATTTTAATCTTGAACTCCAATTATAGTACATGATTGTTGAAGAGATTCACCAACGTCCCTTGGTAATTGGTCACCATCAAACCAATGAAAGTGAAACTGGTTTTTAGGTTATGTGTCACTCGATGTTGTAAAACGATTTTACACTTTTTAAATATTTCCTCGGTAAATAATATCAATTTATAATGAGATTTCTCACAAAATGTACACTTTAATTTTGCTGATTCTGCTTCTTCCATGATTTTCACGTTATCAAGTAATGTAATCAGTAATCACTCACAAATTACACGACGTAAACAACAAAAACATGTGGTCTCACAGATCCGAACTATACTGTATACCATTAGGTTGCACGCAAAGGACACATAGGTACACAATACACAGAAGAATTACACGAATGAGAGAAGGGGAACTGAGTTAGTAAGACCATCTCACTCGCTCCGAAACGCACCTATAATGCTTTCGCGCTCATACTCACGGCTGAATAATTTTGCTGTTTAGGGGGTGTTTGGTCAATCAATTTTGTCTGACTAATTGAATATAACTTCGTAACAACTGTCTTAACAACATATTTAAAAGTCAGACATGTAAAAATAAGTTAGGTTCATTTATTTCTTGTAGAGCTTTAAAGCG
This sequence comes from Galerucella tenella, assembly GCA_910591685.1. Taxonomy (NCBI): domain Eukaryota; kingdom Metazoa; phylum Arthropoda; class Insecta; order Coleoptera; family Chrysomelidae; genus Galerucella; species Galerucella tenella. Next base: position 29,544 of record CAJUYH010003739.1, on the reverse strand, counting down.
TCTGACAAAAGTTCTGGCCCATGAAAAGTGTCTGACGCTTATGGTATAACTTTATAATAATACTCTCCAGAATATATATAAAAATCAGCTATAAAAATTTAAGTTAAATAACTATTAACGGCAAGCTCCACAAGCGCGCAGGTATTCTGATCACATAAGACACTACTGAGAACATGAGGTTTCATTTATGTGAAAATAAGTTGTGTCTTATCGCTCTGGGATCTTGGACTATAAATCTTCCCTAAGCCATGTCCTAATCCAGTAATAAGGATAGAGTAACTATTACCCCCTCAGTCGGAGTTTATTAATAGCAATTGTATTACTTCTTTAAACCCACGCTAGTCTCAGAGTAACTACCTACTCTCTGACTAATCTAAGAGTAAGGGCGGAGTAAGAAATTTTTATTAATAAGACAGATTATGAACAAATTTTTCCATGCAAATATGGCCCATTTTAGAAAGAAAAAACATTCTGTCATTTTCCGTATAGTGCTCATTTGAAGAGTTATAAATGTTTGAGAGTCGAAAAATCGACGATTTTCACTAACTTTCGATGTTTAACTTTTGACCTAGTGAAAATTTTCCAAAATTGGAAAATTCCACTTGTTCTTTGAACCTCACTCTACAAATTGGTATACTCCGATATGAGCGCAAGTACAGCGTTTGGCACTTCGCGATAGGCGCACATCGCGATAGGCATCTGAAAATAAAAATGCTTCAATTTCATCTTGAGAAGCAATTGAAGGTGTAGCAGGTTCGATTTCTTCACAATAAAAACATTCTTCATCAGCAACAAGTACTCCTTTGTTGAGACTTCTTCGTCTCAATCTCTCAGTTCTACTACTAGAACAATCAGGTACAAGTACTAAATCCAACTGGAAGATTCATGGAAGGCACAGCAGTCTTTTCCAAAAACCTTTTTTGTTTGGATTTAGATAACCTAAAATCGCATAATGTAGTTCGTGCTCACCTCGATAAAAATAATCATCTATAAAGTGCAGGAAGCATACTTTCATATTTCCTGTAACTGGTTTACTAATTTTCAGTTCCAGTTGCCAAGCTTTTCGTCGATCCATCAGCACTTTAATACTCGATTTCCCTTCTACTCAAACACGATATTTATCACCAGCTGGAAAAAAAGAATGGATATTCACATTTAAACATTCCTTTTTCCAGGAAGAACACTGAGGAACTGAGCAATAACGATTCGAACAAATCATAGCATCCAAAATGATTTCAAATAATAAATATTTGTAAAAAATCACACAAAAATAAACACAAAGCAGAGGAGAACGTGAGAACTATGTCAAAATTTTCAGTTATTCTGATTGTCACCAGGCGGCGTAGAGCTTATTTTGATTCGTCTATTGACAATTAAGCGCTTTCTCAAGGTTGCAGGCAAGCCTCCATCTCCGCGCGCCGAACGCGGGCATAACTGTTCGGGCGCTCATAATACGTTCTAATGAATTCAGCCGCAAGAAAAACACACAAACAAACACTGTTTTGTTTACTGCTACTCACAAATAGAAGCCCTCGGAAACTTTTGAAATTTGACATTCAAATTGAATTTATATATTTAGTACCGTCATTGGTACTGTTCAATTTCTATACTTTTATGTTTCTATCCACTAACGCCATATTAATGACTAATTATCTAAATCGAAGAACAGACGTTTTTATTCCATCCTCTCGATTTGTTTAATGGATTAACAAAGTAATAACGATAAAATGACCTTGTAATATAACAAGCTATATCAACGAGGCCACTTGCGGCCGAGGCAAGATAATCTTGAGGTCGTCAAAAAGTTTCGCGGCCATGGCATACACACTATTTTTCGTGCAATAGTTAAAATCATTAAACTAGATTACTGTAAATAGATATGCTCTGAAATCAACAGCAGTTCAATTTATTCAACAATGTCACCGCGTACTTTGGAAATGACATGATTCAATATGTAGAAAATATTTTGACAGTTCTTGACAAAACGCAAAATGTTCGATAAGTACTGATAGCGATATTTTATTACCTTCCACTCCTCCTGAACTCAAAAGCGTGTTAAATTTGGCTACATTCAATAAAAAATAATCCTTGTCTTTGTTGTATTTTCGAAATGTCAAGTTTGAGAGTGATATTCAAATTTGGATGTGACGTTTGGTTTCGCAGCCGTTGCTATGGATAACGGCCGCGAAATTGAATTTCGCGGACTCTGCTGAATACGCGAAATACTGACCTCGCATGCAATTGCACGAGATATGTATGTTAATGTATAAGTATGTTAAGTATGTTGAGGTCTTTAAAACACGCGCGATTTTTCGAGCACGACGGCGAAGCGAAATAGAGCGAGTGTTTTAGAGACCAGCTATCCACAAATACTTTACTTTTTTTTATTGGTGCACTTTGGTATCTATTACTACTACAACAACAAGAAATGGAAATAAGAGCTAATAATGTAAAATGGTTGAGTTCGTGATGCGACGTATACCTTGCGTTGTCATGGAAATGAGAAAAACATAAACTAATATGCATTTTGTTTTCAAGATCCATTGACTTATAGTATATTAAGTATTAAGAACGGTAAAGGTTGTTTACCGGTCGACAGCAATTTTGCTTGAGACCGGTATTACCCTTAACGTTCGAGTTGCTTATACCATTTATTGCGCGACCGTATTAAAATAAATTTCCTATAAAATAATTTAAATTTCTTCGAATTGAACGATTGCCAAAAGTGACATTTATACTTCTTGATCAGTTTAAAATATAATTTGCATTTTGGTGGAATTGTTTTTATGCTATTTATCACTTTTTAAATTGTTATGTTCGGTTTTGTTCATTAAAAAAATATAAATCTTCTTATTTTTTGTTCCTTTTGTGTAATGAATGAAGTAATATATTATTCAGGACCACTTAAATGTTTGTAGGGCTAAGACGTCGGTAAGTAATTTACTTACCGACGTCTGAACTGTAAGTAAATCACTTACCGACGTGTTAGACTTAGAAACCAGTAAACACAACCTACCGTCCCGACAACCGATGCTGTTTTATCTTGTTAATTTCTTCCGTTAATCTAACTTTTAAATCAGCAATATTGTCTGTTCTATTGAAATATACTTTAAAAATAATCGAAATAATCAGGTATTTTCGTATCTGTTCAGCTAAACATCAGGAAAAATCTTTGAAAATGCCAAAATATATGCGAGACAGTTTCATTCTTCCGCATGCCCCACAAAATGTGGGCTTATTATAAAATATCTTAAATTGAAAGTCCAATCAAAAATCACATTTAATTGAAACAAGAACAACCTATGTGATATCACAACAGGTACAACTATATTGATCACGTAGTAACATTATTTGTATCATGTCTATTTTCATTATAAACAGAGTTCAAAGATTCAGTTGCACTTTTCACGGTTATGCTTAAAATAACTGTTGAGTTGTGTGAGGTTCATAAAAATAGTCTACTTTGAACCGCCATACACCTTGTAAATTCATCAATATAAGATTAGTGCAAGGATACTTTTTTTATTTATACGAGCATGTTGCCTTGCTGTTTGCCAATTAGTGACTGTATCAAGTCTCTCGACTGTGAAGTATTTCAAACTTTTCGCGTATTACATTGATCACACAAGTCCCATTAACCTTTCAGTGGTCGCCACGGGTCTGTCAGATTCAATGTGAATTCTAGCAATATACAATGTTTGACAACTGCTCCAGTACCTTCCTAGAATTCCGACCAGTAGCAGTTATAAATGAAGTTTGATATCCAGACCCAGTGCGATCGTTCTTGTCTATGAATTTTCAGTTCATTCTTTAGAAATTATGCCATGGTGCGTTGTTATTTATTATTATTATTTATTGACCCTGTTGGTAACGGTAGTGAATTTCAGTTCCAAGATGGGTTATGAAAAGGAGCAAAGCAGACTTTTGAACCTATATCACGGAATTAGAAAAGATGATGAAAAAGACGAAGACATAATCTGACAATGTAAAAGTCAGAGAAGAAAATTCTGAACGCGAGCAGGAAGGAGAAAGTGATAACTAGAGAGAAACAAATATTACACCTCAATTTATCAGTAGAAAGGGTAGTGTAATATGAAATAAGCATTTACCTTCTTAACGAGTAAGAACACCGAAAAATTATTTTGATTGTGCACTTTCCTGGAGTAATAGGAGCTGCAAAAAATGCTAAATCACCATCGCATTTCTGGCAGCTTTTTACAGACGAAATCTTCGATAGTCAAAGATACACACGAATATATCGATACTATTTCCGGACAATATAAGTAAGAACGGAATGCCAAACACACCAGCTTAGCAGAAATAAAAGCACTTACAGGATAACTGTAGGCTAGGCACAGAGGTCAAAACTCTCATCCTGAATTTAGTGTTTTTCATAGGTAAAGTATACTATTATTCACAACCATAATATATGTAATGCTGTCACTACTAATGTCATTGTAGAAAGTGTCATATTACACACCTCTACTTTCCGCTCTCACCTTCCGCGCTTTAATATAATGTGTTCTAATATTATCCACTTCAGATGAATATCTTTTATATTTAAAAATATCACACATCGATAAATATTATAATACCTATTTCGGGAGGCGAACAATCCATCAACTCTTCATCGGAGGACATTTTTCTTGATTTATATCCATCCAACTTTATCTGACATTTATTTTTATTGGTGACAGTTGTGAAATGTAATATTTCAGAGGTGTTCAGAACGGAACGAAGATTCATTACTTTTTATCGGGATAAGATGGTTGTTGATAAAATAGTATACAAACCTCGGTAAGAAGTTTCATCCCTGTCTCGAGATAATAGCCAACCTCTCGACAGTAATGAAACTCTTCCCACATCGGTGTGTAATATACTATTTCAAAGACAGTGACCGTTCAACTGAGAAGAAACAACTACTTCCCGGGCTTTAGGCACCGATTACATTTCAAAGTCAGACGGGGTTGGCATATCTACAAGATATTTAAGCCATGGTTTGCAATTAGAAGGAACAACATAACTTGTAGACAGGTGATACGTCAATAATTGTCCCTCATCTTTTGAATAGAGCTAAAATAATATAATATAATTATGTTTTTTGTGTGCGTAGAAAAAGTATAGTGAGCACCCAGTGTCAAAACCATCTTTAGTAACTCTTTTTATGAGGCACTCGTGACTAAAGTAACGTTTTTGACACTTGGTACTTGATACACTATTATGCAACAAGTGCAAAAAGTAAGTGTTTATTGCATGTGACTTGAAATTGGATAACACCTTAAGTGCAATTAGCACTTTTTGCACGAATTACATACAATATTTTTTCCATGTTTATGCAAAAACCAAAAAATATCTTATTCAGGTTGCTTCAAATTGACTAAATGTGGCGTACATTTGAATGTTTATGTCATAATAACAAAACTCTGTGGTGAAATGACTACACACTAGAGCAATAAAGAACTAGTTTCTCCATTTAATAAAGCTTTGTTTTTTGCATTAACGTCAAGAAAACATATTTGTATTCTGTGTAAATATTAATTTATTAAAATCGCAGAGCGCTTTCGGCTATTAAGCATTCTTCAGTGCTTACCTGCAAGTAAGTAAAAAAGTTGGAAAATATAAAAGAAGAAGATAAAGAATTACTTACTCGTCAGGTAATTTATACAAGAAACTTTGACAACACATTGACGTCATAAATTAAAAATATAGGATAACATGGAAGAACCCATTACTCAAATCAGACTTTAGACTCTAAATCAGATCTTTCTAATTGAAAATCACTCACATTGGTTTTGAGATATTACTTGATATATAATTGACTATTATTTTCTGTAGATTTAAATAGTTTTTAATAACTTCTGTAATTTGTTTTTACATACTTCATTATTCGAATGGTTATTGTATTTGGAGTTTCCTTTGACTATTAATTGATTATCTACTTTGAATTAGATTTGGAAAGGGGTTCCCATTAGACCCTTAATCTTATTCGTTTTTGGAATTAGATTTGAATATTGAGTTCTCATTAGACTTTAATCAAATTTGTTTTCCCTTATTAGATGTGTTTTGTTATTGGTTACTACCAGAATACAATGTTTATTTAATTTTGTTGTTTGGAATCATTCTCAGATAATTGATTTCATTTTGATTTCATTATTATTTGCATTAACATTTTAAGTGTTTAAATTAATTTGTTTACTTTTGGATCTCTCTTGACATATATGTGAATTTTCTATTTTGAATTAGATTTAGTAATGGGTTCTCATTAGACCCTTAATCTTTTTCAGTATTTTATAACTTGATAGGTTCTCATTAGACCTTAATATCAAATTATTTATTTATAATTTTATTTAGGAAATTTACATATCTGTTTTGGGACATTTGGATAAATTTCTACAATGTCATTTTTAAACCCCTGTTAGAATGATTGAGTTCTATGTTCACTGTCATTTGTCATATGCTAATTTTTTTAAATTGAAGGAGTGTCACTTCAACATCCGTTAGACGAACACGTGTTCGGAGTTCAGTCTAAAATGATTTTAACAAAATTTTTAATAATGTTTAATATCTAGATATATACACCCTAAACAGGGGATCATTTTAATTTTAATGTTATCCTATATTTTTAATTTATGACGTCAATGTGTTGTCAAAGTTTCTTGTATAAATTACCTGACGAGTAAGTAATTCTTTATCTACTTCTTTTATATTTTCCAACTTTTTTACTTACTTGCAGGTAAGCACTGAAGATGGCTTAATAGCCGAAAGCGCTCTGCGATTTTAATAAATTAATATTTACACAGAATACAAATATGTTTTCTTGACTTTCGAGTCATGTGTACTCAGCTATAAAGTATTCACCTTTTGCATTAACGTAGAAAAAAATTAATTATAGTTTAAAAAAATTATAAACACGTAAAGTAAAATTATTAGATGATAATAAACCAACTCTCTCAATAAAGCCTTACTCAAATTTAAAATAACATAAACCTTATATTGCTGTTGGCAGGATGAACGTTTTATATTTTTATAAATAGAAAAAACGTTACATCAACCGGGTCGTGTTTGTTTCATGGCTTAGTTTAGATCCCAGTACTTTTGTTCAAGCTGGGTATATGTAGTGTATTTCTAACAAACTTTAAAAAAAATATGCCGACTAATCGTAAAATGCTGTTCAGTTTAGTTTTACACAACAACAATTACTTTCTAACGAAAACTTATGTGAGTATTACATCCATCCTATTATATACCGCGACAGATATATTTAGAAAGGTTGAAAACAACGTCAAAGTTCGGATCATACAGTGTGGAACAGCTGAATGGAATCAATTTAGTATTTTGATAGACGAGCTTGGATTTAAAAATAAAAAATCAAGAGCACGTCGATCTAAAGTTTCCAAATGACTACTTGCAATATTAAACTCCATTCTTACCTCATTATTTATTTCAACATTGTATGGACTTCGAATCATCAACATATAATTGAATGCACGAAATATGAATATAGTAAATCATAGGACTCCTCGTCACACCTCTGGGCTTATTGTGAAAATTATTTAGCGGTCTATCTATGAAAAAACCAATAAAAACCTGAGTAGAGAAGATTTAGGTATACATTATGGGGCATCTACCAAATTCGACCTTGCACAATTATGCTTTGTATATTTTTTTGTTTCCCTACGTCCTCACGTTTAAGTTCACATAACGAAAATTTTATTGGAAATATGAAAGCTCCGCAACAAGCGGTCCAAGCGGATTTTGGTTCACGTACTACTCTATAAGCTTCGTCAGTACTGAACTGGGAGACCGCCGAGACCGGCGAGCGTTGTATCAACAATGGAACGGCACGCGACTACCGAAGCAGAGAGACAATGTCAGTCATAGAAGGATAGAAAAGCGAGAGATGGATTTTTATCCGATATTTCAGTGGTAGCAACCGAATTTCAATAAGGAGTTGTACGGTCATAAGTAATTTGAGGATTCTGAGATTTTTATATAGTATTCATAAAGCTTCAAATTAGACTTCTTATCAATTAGTTTTTCCATTAAATACATATTTAATTGAGTTAACTGTATAAACCCTCACTTCGTGGAATCTACTCATCATATGGTTTTAAATGAAACTAACTGTTTTTATCTTCTGTATGTTCCTTGTGGTATATTATTCATTCTTTTTTTAATTTTTTGGGAAATTAAACCACAATATTTTTAAATTCTTTACTTCAACGTTTCGGTAGCGTTCCCAAAAATTAAAAAAAGAATGAATTTACCTATTTTTACAAATATATTGTGGAGTCATTTAAAAACAGTTAGTTTCATTTAAAACATATTTAATTCTTTACAAGGGCTCAAACTCTGCTGAATATGTGTAATTACCTCATGAATCGTATTTTTTCAACAAAATTTGGTTAGCATTTCAAAGTTTTTATTCCATGAGAACTCCAAGTTCAATATTAATCTACATGATATATTTTTTTCTTAATTTTCAATACATCCATTACCTCAAAATTCTTTGCCAAAAATACTTCGATATTTTGTCAAATCGCTGCCGATAGATTCCCCTTAAGCGGCGCCTTGCCCAACTCCGCTACGGAACTACATTAATGAACTATTAGCATAAAGTGTATAGATATGTTACTGTTACAAAATTAGTAATAAATTATTGTTAACAAAAATTAATGAGTTTGAATATGTATTTACATGGTCATTAAGTATTTTTAGTCTGGTGCTAGACATTTCTTGAAAAAACTGACGCAAAAGATTTAAACTGTCATTAAACCGAGCATTAAACACTCAACCTGTCAAACATTCTACAGAAAATATTGGGTCTGCCTACTTGGGTATTTGAAAATATAGATTTCTATTGGTCAATTTTTCAGTTTTATAATGAAAACCAGTGTGATAATGAGTTTCATTATGAAACTGAAAATTGGCATTTAATTAACAACTTATAGTACTTACTTATAGGAGTAGAAAAAAATGCATTATAGTTATGCCGCTCTTAGTTGACCATTTTCGGATTAGAAAGTTTTAGCGATTTAGGTGTTCAGCTCTTCGGAAATTTCAGCACTACGCAAACGAAATTTTTTACCTGGCTTGTAGTGAAAAATTAGGTTCGTTCCAACCTACGATAAAACACCGTTCTGGAACCGCTTTGGAATCGTTAGGAATTGTTTTATACGTAGGCGCCAACTTTGCACCGTCCCAGAACTGATAGAGGCTGGAACGGTCTTAGGCGTACTTTATTATCGTTTAGCGACCGTTTTGTTTGTGTAATAGTAACGGACAACAGAGAAACAAAAGTATTGATATATTTGTATGTCAATTATTCAAAAAAGTGGGTACGTTCGAAATAAAAAGATATTTTAATTTTTGGTTGGTGTAAAAGAAACTTCCTCATCTTCACTAGTTTCTTCAAATAAAGAATCGCTATCTCCTTCGTCATCCATAGGTATTTTCTGAGTCACAAATATTTAATTTAAGCTCATATTAATTTTTAAGTGAGGTTATTATTATTTTTATAACGTTTTACCTCTTCAATAATTTGGTTAATACTTAATTTTTGATTTCCTATCACAATAGTTGAGTTACGAACAAACACTTCATTTACGTTATTCTATAGAACAACAATCTTTGAAAACAACTGACAAAATGCTTACAACAGCGCATGTCAGTCCTCACAGTTCCTTCTTTCGATAGAGTATCGAAATTACCGTTCCGTTGCGGCTCTAGAACCACCAAACGGTTGGAACGCAAATATTTTTTTCTTAATTTTCAATACATCCATTACCTCAAAATTCTTTGCCAAAAATACTTCGATATTTTGTCAAATCGCTGCCGATAGATTCCCCTTAAGGCGACTTCATGTCAATCGTCCAAATTTTATATTTCATGTTTTATCTGCAATAGTATTGAAAATATCCATCGAGTGACTTATAATCAATAAACTTGAAAATCGTTGCCAGCAAACTTGAAACATGCTTAGGAGTATTAAAAGGTTTCTCATAAAGTAACTGAATGTATGTATTTGTTATTTTTAGATGCCGACGGAGTGTATAACCAACCCTCTCCAAAGGGAGCTGGCGGATTCCATCATACGAATGGTACCTTTGGATGAAATTAGAATTTTATTGGCGTGTGGAGCAAAGGTAGGATTAAAATTAATCAGCAACTAACAGTAAAATATAACTTCTCTTTACTATTATTAGGTTAATGAACCAGTAACCCAAGGATTAATGCCATTACATTACGCAGTTTGGCAAAGGTACTATGAAGCAACTCAATTGTTAGTTACCAGAGGAGGTGATGTGAACGCTACTGATGAATGTGGTTACAGTCCTCTTCACTTGTCAGCTGAACATGGGTAAGTTATGGACCGTAGTTATGGTGAACGAAGTACTCTAAAAACATATAGTTCGGGTATTCATATTATTGGTCGTCCTTAAATGAGCACATGATTGCGAAACTCAGGAAGCAATCAAACAAAAATAAAACTAATAGAGTTAACCAAACTGGTAAACATGTTGTGGAACGAAAAATTATAATAGAAGAATACCACTAAGGGAAATATTGATATGATGGCACCCTGCCATCATTTATTCGTTCATACATTTGGTCTATGCGCGACAGCCTAGGCACTTGAACTGAATCTTTGTACCATTTCCCATATTATCTTATCGCATTCCAGAATCTTCGTGTCTTTTATATAGGCCACCGGTTTAACTGAAGGAATTTTCAGTAGTTATAATGGTTGTATTATTTCCTCTCCAAAGTGCTTTTGTCTGAGTCCTAGTGAGTTTCCACAGAAGCAGAGTATGTGAGTAAGTGTTTGATCGTAGAGTTTACATTGTCTGCTCATAGGCTCACTAACTGAGCCCATATTGTGCAGATGCTTCCTTAGGGTGCAATGTCCAGTCACCGGGTGGTTACTGTCTTCAAATGTCTCTTATCCAGTTCCACCTAGCCTGGATTAGAGTTCCTCGTCTAGCTTATTTAGTAAACACTTATAGAGGTGTCCTCGTGTCAGCATCCATTTCAGTTGTTGTTCCCTAACTGGCCAGTTCCAAATTTCCCCGGTTATATAAGGCTTCTTGCGAATTTTAGCGACTTTTATTTGAATTGAATTGAAGCCAAACCCACTAGAAGTACTGGAGAACACTATACTGTAGTACCGCTATTGTTGAGCTCAAGCTGCCGTTAGAGTTTAATATTTGAATTATTCGTAAGTACAAAAGTTTTCCATCATCTTTCAATTCCACTGATTTCAGGGTGGATGGTTATATATTTCATTGTTCGTAATAGATCCATATGAAAGTGTGAACATTAGTATTTCTCAACATGAGTACCTAACTCCATTAGCAATGCTGCTGTAACAGTGTTACAATTAAACAAACTTCATAATTGTCGATTTTCAATATGATGGCACCCGAATTTTCAATATGGTGGCATAGGGTGCCAATATACCAAACGGATATAAAAAGCAGTTTGGTTAATGGAGGCTGCTAATCGTATAAAGGAAAAAGCTGACTGGGCATGGTAACATCCATTCATAGAACTAAATCCAATCATAAGCCCGCATATCTTAACAGTGAATGCCATATTATCAAATGAGATTATATCAAATTATAAAATCAAACAATTTTATTTTGTTAAATTTACATTATATTTAACCTTAAAGTTGTGACGCGTTTCGCTAACACAGTAGCTTTTTCAAACGAATGGAGGTATAATGAGAAATTTTCAATTTATACAGTGCCTTAATACTAAATTATACGGATATTTAACAATAAAATTATAATCTATTCACAAGGAAATGAAATGAATTTGTCTAAATATGGGATTAACTAAAGTATTTAACAAGTTTACCTAGAAACTCATTCACAACAATCCTACAGGAACCTTTCCAGGTAAAAAGGTTTGATAAGAGAAAATTGTTAATATCAAGTTGGTCGTTAAGAAGATCATCTGAATATTTGTTTTTATTTATCTCTAGGGCTTCTAAAAGATTTAATTTGAAGGATTTAGGTTCTATATGCAAAAGAGTGTTGGTTTGCTAATGAATGATTTGAATAGTTGGAATCTGATTTTTGGTTGTCATAACTACGTTTGTGTTCTGAAATTCTAGTTTTAAAATTCCTAAAAGTTCTACCTATATACATTTTATCACAGTCGTTATTACCACATTTTAATTTATAAACTCCTGATTTATTTAGTTTTGAAGATTTGGATTTGTTGTTTTTAATGAATTTGGATAAATTGTTGTCGGTTTTGAAGCAAATATTTAAGTTTAAAGTTTCTTGTTAAATACTTTAGTTAATCCCATATTTAGATAAATTCATTTCATTTCCTTGTAAATAGATTATGATTCCATTGTTAAATATCCGTATAATTTAGTATTAAGGCACTGTATAAATTGAAAATTTCTCATTATACCTCCATTCGTTTGGAAAAGCTACTGTGTTAGCGAAACGCGTCACAACTTTGAGGTTAAATATAATGTAGATTTAACAAAATAAAATTGTTTGATTTCATAATTTACTATGGATCTAAATCAAGTAAAAGCCTCATCTATTCAATTTTCGAGATTATATTATCATGTCATACTTTCCATGAAATAATACTATGAAACAGTACTTTCATATTTCAAGGTATTTTAAAGTAAAGCTTATTTATATTAATGTATCATTGTCCTGCTCCATCGATTATATGAATATATTAGCTAAATTAGTCATTTCTCAAGTACCTACCATCAAAATAAATGAATTCAGTTACAATATGCATTAGCCGTTTCAAATACTGCTGTGAATAAACTAATAAACCAACCACGTTACGTTTTTTGCTGGGAATGGATTAGGACATGAAGTCTCTTTTATCCATGTTATTCAACTTGGTTTTGGAAAGGAGAATTTTTTAAATCCTGTGTATTAAATACACAGACTTAAAGATTTGCACATGTACCATATGATTTGAATATCAAAAGCAAAAGCAGTAGCTGTTTAGGAAAACTGAAGCAAACCAGACAGCGTAGAGATATTTCAATCAATAAAACATAAAGAAATACATTTGTGACAAACTGCTATGAGACTGGTACTCCATAACTCGTGTAGGTACGCTTCATTATTTAAGATGGATGCTGTTTTTACGAGTTTCGTGTGAATATCTAGTGAAAGAGGGCTATTCCGCAAGATCAAAACTAGATAATCGACGCTACAGTAAACATTTGAAAATCTAGAATAATTAACCCAAGGATGCCGTGTACTTGGTTGGTACTTTTCATTAATAGTAATTACTATTCGGTGGTATTAATAACGTACTTTGTATAGCGTTCATAAGTATATCTATTGTATAGATATGCCTTGATAGGATAAGATTGATCTTTTTATCAGTTACCAGTTACCAGTAGTTTTTTATGATTCTGAAATGTCGTGCATGAAAAAGGAATAGGGAAATGGCCCAGGACCAAAAACAAATCCTAGATGGATAGATGAAGTGAAAATGTCCTGGAGAGAAGATATTACGAAAATTAAAATTGGTAAAAGATGCTAAGCAGCACAAGAAAGAGAAGGAAGGCTAGATGGAACGTTTATATTGAGGCAGTAATCGAGTTTAATTTTTTTAAAAAAAAAACCTGAATGATGATTTACCGATAATAATGAAAAATATGACATATCAAATTCAATTTATCCTTTTTCTCGGTAAAATCTGATAATCTTGGATTGGGTATTAGAGATTAGATGAGCTATAAGAAAATATTTTTTAATTTGTTATTGAAGCTAACAAATATTTTTAAATAATCTTGCCCATATTACCCTGTAAATATAATTTGTTTCAGATACACTGAAGTTGTTCGTTTGCTGCTAGCATCAGGAGCGAAAGTAAATTATAGAGAAAATACCGATGAAGAATTTCCCAGAACCACTAAATGTGATGAACCCTTGAGACTTGCGATTAGAAACAAACATATGGACATTGCAAAGATGTTACTCGAACACGGAGCGGATCCTAATAAAAGATATTTCTTTGGTTCGGAAATTAATTTAGTGACAGATTTAGAGTTCTTAGAACTGCTTTTAACTTTCGGAGCAAATCCTGACAGTAGAGATAGATCTGGGCTCACACCTTTGATGAAAGCTGTAAGACAACCACAGGTAAGAACAAATGTCATCAATAGTGTTCAATTAGCATTATATCATAATTGAAAAAAAATAAAATTGATCTTCAATAAACTGTTATGTATTTTTTTGGAAAATTGAAGCTTTAAAATTTATTTTTAAGGGAATTGAAGCTGTTTTATTGTTGATAAAATATGGCGCAGACGTAAATGCGATGGCTGATGAAAGGCATGATTACAGGATGGTATGTAAAAATATATTGATTGCTCACTAGAAATAAACTGAAAGAGTGAATTCATGTTCTTTGTTCTACACACTTTTCAAACTTCTACTGGCTTCAATAACAGCAATTTCGTTCTTAACAGATGAATCAGTTTGTACAATAGATTTGATCTGACGTAGTTTTTATCGGTTTTATTCTCTTGGTGCGGCTTTTCGTAATAGTCTATATCAGAGATTACCAAATTGTCTTGAACCAAAGTTATTCCAAAATTAAAAAAAATGATACCTCAGACCTACAAAGCCAAATCGCTTTGAAAATCCTATCTTCAGTTTTTTTTTTCAAATTGATACAAAATACCAATTTAAAAAGCTTGCGGTTGGTTAAGAGATTAATCTTGACGCAAACATAAAAGGTACTGTAGATCATATTTTGTGACCATAGCAACAAATACAAAATGTGGAAATGAAATAAATTAGTTATGTCATCAAATTTCCAAAATTAAATGAACAAAAATCTTCAAAAATAAGTTCAAGCGAAGACAATTCCTTCGGATATTGAGAATGCAGCTTCCAGTATTATTTTAAGTATTTTATTCTGGTATCCTTATTTTTCTTGATTCTTATTATCGCACTAGTGTGGTAATGTATTCAAAAATGCACCAGTGCGGTGATATACGTCATTATGACCCTGATGCACCAGTGCGGTGATATACGTCATTATGACCCTGAAAATAGTGTCAAATCGTACCCGTTACGTAACAGTGGAAGATAAAAATACTGGAATCGGTAATTATTCGAAAAAAACATTGAAATCGCAAGGTAGAGTTCAGAAAAACGGTTTCTTCACTTTGTCAAAATATTTGTAGCCACGCTCAAGCCCTTTTAGACTAGGTGGGATGATGGAAAACCGATAACGTATTTTTCAGCAATGTTGCGCTGCAACCAGAATTTGTGAATCTAAATGATCTTCAAATATGTTAGTGGAATCGTTGTGTATTTCGTCCAAGCGAGTGACATATTATTATAAAATAGCATCGCCCTGAAGCATTTTTGGTTATTTAGAGAAATGCGGAAACTTTGAATATTCTTCTCAAAACTACAGCAATTATACTACCTGTTAAAATTTTGTCCTTCTTATAACAAGTTTGTACATGTAACACTCAGTTTTAGATAAGAAGTTCTCTCCAATAAATGTCGATTCTGAGACCTCGTCGACTCCCAAAATCATTTTTAGTTTATGTCGACCACTGGGAAACTGATTTTCGATCACCTCGGGAGTCCCTGGTCTAGTGTTCTGAAACTCAGGTTTAAAATATACAAAATAACGTTAGTAAATCCCTTATCAAAGTACAGTTATCAATTTTCACGTCAAAAATTCACGTTTGTCAATTTTCGCAATATTAACCAAAAGAAAACACTAAAAACACACTAAATTAGATGAAATCATTTTGAAAGAACAACTTGGAATTAACAAAAAACGTAGGAAAATCACTTTTGATAATTTTCTGAATATCTGGAATTACCAAATCCAACACTAATCGAGTGTAAACTAGTAAGAGCATACCAAATTAGATGAAATCATCAAAAAATAGCTTGAAATAAACAAATAAAGTGAAACATCTGAAATAATTTGTAATCAAGTGGAGATGTGAATCCACTGAAAACTACTGCAAGCAGCTTAACCTACACAGTTTGAATTTACTTATTTCAACAAAAAATAACTGCAAGCGCTAGAAAACCTGAAAATAACTGGAATATAGAAAAGTCTGATAACATCTAAACATCGAAGAAGTCATTAGGTATGTCTTCATCTACTTAATACTGCTAAGCATCAACTTAAATCTCTATAGGTCAACAATAACACCAAAAATACGAGCTTAAAAGTTGGAATCTACGGAATTTCAAAGGCTATAAAACATTATAAAGAGCAAGCTATTATGCTTACTTTGGTTCTTTCCTATAAATATCAGGATCAACCATCATGAAAGGAACTCTACAGAAGCTGTAACTGTAGAAAGTGTCTACTGAGAAAATATTTTAAAGAGCTGGAATTGCGTTTAAGCGTTTGGTTGAGTTGGTTGAGTTTATAGTCCCTTGCATCTCCAAAAAATTCAAGTTTTCACTATAATATTTCAATCATTATTCACTTTTATTAGGTACTACATTATGCAGTTTTATCAGGAAATTATGAAATTGTGAATCTTATGATAAAACAAGGAGCTAAATTAAATTACGACGAAGAATACGAACTTGGAAAGCCTAGTCCGTTGGATCTCGCAATTTTGAAAGGAGATCCCCAAATTATTCAGCTGCTTATCAAATCTGGTGAGTCCCCAAACAATAGAATTCAGGATTGCAATTATACTAAATTCAAAGTAAGTTGGACGTGTACAGGTACTCAGTAGAATGATTATATTTTTCATTTGTTATAAGATTAAAAGACCCCTTTGCAAGAACGCTTATTTGAAATAATAATCAATGATTAACATATTGTTAATTGTTTATTAATCAACCATCATTCACTTATTGAAATAGAACGGATAGGTACCTGCAATAATTATTATCTACAATTTGGGTTGCACGAACAGTAATAATTATCAATTGGTGGAACATTAACAAGCCATTAATCATTTTTGTAATGGAAGATGCATTGGCAATTATTTAATCATCCATTTAACACTTGACGTGAACATGTAAGGTTACCATGTGATATTTATGTTAGAATTATTCAATTTCTATTTCATTTTATTGTTTAATTCACAGATCACTTTGTTCATACAATGGGCCTTTTCATTAGAGGCTTAAATTTCGAAACAAATATTTTATTTGAAAGCTTACTGATAATTTTACACTTTGTGCAGTTTTGCTTCGAATATAAATGTCACAAAGCCGAATAAAAAGTTGAACAAATATTTGGGTAATTTGAACACGCGTTTGACCTTGGGGTAAGTGACGTCATAAGGTCTGGAGTTATGTTGGCAGTATTTGTCAGAATGGCTGGCCGATTGCTGCTACGGCCGAGGCCAAAACATCCAACGAAGAAGCAAATGTTCCTCGTTTTGGTCAACTTCTTCCCAGCTTCTGCTTTTTCGAACCATGCTTTTCGTCTGTTTTCATCTCGAGGAACGTAAATGAATATTTTGCTTGGGCAATATTTATATTGTTATTTGAATAAAAACAAATAATCCAAAATTAAAGAGAATGTCAATATCAATTTCGAGGTTATATGAGATGTCAAAATCAAAAACCGGGTAAGCAAACTTTACAAATCCTATGAAAATAACGATCTGTCGTTTTCAAGGTCGTAGGCTCTTTGACGTCACGAAGGAGGGAGGAGTGACGTCACGTTCAAACCGCGCGCTTGCTTTCCGCACTAATGATAATTTTTTTAGGATAGAAATCAAGCTCCAAAGGAAAATAGAAAAATAAGGGGACATTTTTTCAGGAAGTACTTCAATTTAAACCAATAAAAATAAATTACTGAAAAGGCCCATTGTAGCAATTTTTTCACAATAGAGCTTATTCATCTCTCTAAATACAAATAAATATAGTAATGAAACTGAACTAAGGCAAAACTAATGTTTTTATTCAGGCATAACTTAACCAAAAGCTGATCCGAAGTCCAAATAATGTTTAACTTTAAAGTAGTAGTAAAGATTGAGCTAATGAAAATTGAATCGAATTTTTATTTTTTCAAAACTAATTTTTGGCCACTGTCCCAGAGAGAAAATTGAATCATGAAATTTGCCTACATTTAGCAGTGAAATCATTATTGGCCATTGCTGCATAAATGAATATTTTTCAGGGAATATTTTATGTGGTTCAGAACATGACGTGTTCGAGGAAGAAACTTTTACATAATGGAAAATTTTAAGACAAGTCAATTAAAAATAAATAAAAAATTAAAAACAACCGGTTCTCACGTTTAGGTCACTTCGGGTAGTATTTAACAAATATTTATCTAAGCAAATACAACTTTTCATAATTGTCAATCTTCTTTTACTTAGGTGCTGATGTAAACTGCAGTTCTCCTATAATTGGGTCACCACTACATGTTGCCTGTGCCGACAATATCCCAAATAGATTTGAAATAATGACCGTAAGTATAAACGAAAAATTCAGATCAAGGAACTCCGTCAGTCAAAATGTACTCTTCAATATTAAATATTTTCTGGCTTGTTCAAATAGCAAAAGGCAATAGTATCCCTCGTTTGCTTCATGGGTCAACGGGGCACCACTAAAATCACGCAAAGAAGGTAACCGACCATGAAAAGGTGCCAGGATTACACCTATTGCAATAAGTGCATTGAGTTATTGCAAACAAATAGCCTCAGTGACTTTTTTGCGTAGGAGTGGTCATTAATTTCTTCTTAACCAATAAATTAAGATATAGCAAGGGAACACACGGAGAACAAATTTTGGAACTTTAGTTCTTTACGTCAGGTTATGTTTGAGCGACCAGGGGTCGCGACGCAAAAGATCTGACCGTTACGCGTTACGTTACGCTACGTTATATTACGTTGCTTCGTTATGTGCCTTGCTTGCGTGCTTGTGCTCTCTCCTTAGTCTCTCTCTCGTTTACGAAGCAGCGATTCATAAGCTCCGGCCGGGATTCGAACCCGGGCCGCCCGCGTGGAATGCGAGCATCCTACCACTGAACCACCGATGCTATATTAAAATTCTATGCAAAGCTGGTATTCGCAGTGCTGTGATCTACTTGAATTTGTTCGGATAAATTTTTACTATTATTTCCATAATTTTGTTTGCTCGATTAAGAGGTCTAGCACATTTACTTTTCGAAATACAGGGTGTTGAAATTTTGAAAACTTGAATGCTTCAATTCGATAACTTTAAAATGGATGGATAAATTGATTTGACATTTGGCAGGTTGTTTTTAAATGTGAAAGGGCATATTTTGAAAGAAATAATAGTTTGTGCAACTAGTGTGGATATGATGGTCATATCGCACGAGGACGAAAATTGAGCACGACGCCGTAGGCGGAGTGCTTAATTGTTCAAGTGCGATATGGACAATCCACACGAGTCAAGCAGCATATTTTTTCTACGACCCACTTAAGAAAAAATCTAGAAAATAAAAATTTCTATAAACTGTAATATAACTTCAAATTAAAAATTTAACAATTCAATTTTATGTTTCCACTAATTTTGTGGTAAACGTACAGTTCTTGAATGTCCAATTTGTATCATGCTACGGTTTCCTTTTTTAAATATACGATGCTGTTATAAGTAGATGTTTCCAGTCGGACTCCCTCATGAAGAGTACCGTACCATTATCTATAATAATGAATATTCTGCTAAATATTTCAAACGTCTACCTGTTATCGTTATTAATAACAAGCAGAATAATTATTTAAAAATAAAATTAACAATAAAAAAAAACTTCCTCACGGGGAATCGAACCCGTGTCTACTGCGTGAGAGTCTGGTATGCTTACTACTCGACCACCAAAGAATATGCAAATCGTTTATCTATAACGTCAGATGTATTGCATAATTTTTGCTTAAAAGGAGCTAAAGTTTCTACCGTGTGTCCCGCGACACGTTCTACCTTTTTTTCATACTTTTTGGGTAAAAATAAACACTTTTCAACTTATTTTCCGAAAAATACTTCTTTCCCAACTACTGGCGATCTAAGGTCAAGAAATCACTCAAAATCATAATTTTCCAAAAAAATTTCCCGGCTTCTACCAAAGCTTTTTAAACTTTGCGGGACTCAAAGTTGAAAAAATATGAAAATGTGGCAAAAGGAACTCTATTTCAGGTATGGCATCTGAGAGCAGTCATCTGACAAGAAGAAACAGGGAGGGGGTGTATTGGTAAGAATTACAACTTTTTTGGTGGTAAATTCGACCTGATAAGAAAAGTGGTGCCAGGGTAAAACAGTATAGTTGAGATAGTTAAAAGAGTATAGTATGAAAATACAAGTTATTTGAGATCTACCAAGTTCAAAAGTCTCTGGTAGAAGCCGAGAAATTTTTTTTAGAAAATTACGATGTTGAGCGATTTTTTGGGGGTAATTATCCCCAGTGCATTAATTTTTTTCGGAAAAATTCCACAGGAAAAATTAGATGCACGAGGGATATTTGATAGGATTATTTCCAGAGTTAAATAAACATTTTATTTTAATTCACACAATTCTTTGTAGTCTTTCCCATTAGCTTTACAACAGTCAACTTAGCTGTCAGCAGTTTTTTCGATTTTTTTCCGGAAAAACAGCCACCAGCAAAGTGGCAGTTTTTAAGTACTTTTTCCACTTAAAACTTATATTTGACATACCAATTCTTGATAGCGATTGGTCAAAATTAATAGGAAGGAAATAATCGAACCTAAATTACCTGTAATGAAAAAAATAAGCATTTTTCGAAAAAAATTACATACTTCTTCGTGGTCGGTGACCTTGAATTTTCATGCGTTATTTTTACATTTATTCATAAGCTTATTTTTGTATAAGCCAGTTTTTATTATTATTGTGTTCTTATATTTAATTTTAGTCATTATTTGGTTACAGATGCTACTAGAATCAGGAGCAGATCCCAATCTAAAAGTATACAATGACGAATTTGATAGAAATTCACAATTACGGCCTGTGTTGGTAGAGTATTTAGCCAGCAACGAGCACCCCAACTTGGATGTAGTGCATCTATTACTTCAACATGGTGCTAGGGTAGGTTTTATTTACTGTCCACTAATCATTGCAAAAGCTAAGCACAAAAGGTTTCAAATTCTTACATATAAAGAGACACTTCATGAAGCTCGTTGACGTTGTGAGGCGTCTTACTTTTCGTAACCAGTTACGAAAAGTGGAATTCCGCCACTAATTGCCAGAAGTACAGAATAATTGTGAGACCAAATTACGCAGATTGAGCCGCTTCTTCAATGTCGCTCGGTACGTCGTTCTCTGAATCGAACATTGCAGTATTTATATATTCTTCTACTTTAAAAAATAGTGAATGAATTTTTCACGAAAAGAAAAACAATTTGCAATTTCTACTTCTTTTAACAATTAAAATCCCGAAACATAACATTAAACTATACTTGCTTCCATAGTAACATATAGACATCTCCAATATTATTAGGCGACTTAAAATGAATCTACGAGGAACGCTCGTAGGGACGTTTCAAGTACTTCCAATTAGAATTCAAATAATCACATCCTATTCAAAATCTTGTTTGACTAGTCCATCATCATAGAACTAGAGCTAGTCTTGTCAAAAATTATATATCATTCAATAACACATGACATTGACGTAATACTAATAGACTATAAGCCCATGGGGAAAAAAGTGTCGCGATTTGAAACAGCAGCAAACCCATTCAAAACGATAGTTTATCTCATTTTCTCTTGTGCAGAAAAGCGCAGTAAAAAACTGAACATTTTATTTTTCACCCACTGAATGAATATGATATGAAACTGTACGCCGTTTGTTACATTTGATAGTAGAATCATAGGAGATCGGTCCAGATCTATGACGTTCAAAAATTATCGTTCGGAAAATCTAGGAAAATTGTTGAAAACTCTCATTTTTCATCCCCTAAAAATGTGATATGAAACTGTACGCCGTTTGTTATATTTTAAATTAGAACCATAGGAGATCGGTCGAGACTCTATGCCGTTCAAAAATAATCGTGGGGAAAATCTAGGAAAATTGTTGGAATCGTAGATAAATTTTTGGAAATATGTTTTTTTCGTGCTTTCCACACTATTTTTTGTAAACTATTTTTTATTATTATCTCCTTCTAAAAGGAACCTTTTGCACTAGGTAGATTCCGTACAGTCTCAGATGACCTTTTTGGAGTAGGAAAATCTCGGAAAATAAACAATTCCCCACGGCTTTTCACACACCTTTTTTTGTACTGCACTACTGTACTACTCTTTATTTATATGTTGTATAATCTACAGAATCAAATTCCGTACTGTTTCGAATCACCTTTTTAGATGGTAGAAAATGAGTTTTTAAAAATTTTCCTAGATTTTCCGAACGGTTATTTTTGAACGTCATAGAGTCTGGACCGATCTCCTATGATTCTACTATCAAATGTAACAAACAGCGTACAGTTTTATATCACGGTTTCAGGGGGTGAAAAATAAAATGTCAAGTTTTCCACTGCACTTTTCTGAATAAGAGAAAATGAACTCCATAGTGCTGGAACCGATGGTGGCATGATAAACTATCGTTCTGAATGGGTTTGCAGCTGTTTCAAATCGCGACACTTTTTTCCCCATGGGCTCATAGTCTATAATATATACTGTTTATTCCAGGTTGTGATGAAAACTCAATTTAGAGATCCAGACGGAATGCTTAACTCTCTCCAAAACGTTATTTCAGACGATTGCATCTCAATATTTTTCCTACTCTTGGAATCAAGTGAATCCTTTGATCCTTGTATGATACGAAGAAACAATATTTTATCGCCAGAGCAAAAAGCAGCACTGCTGGAACTATCTACGTGTCCATTAAGTTTGAAACGTCAAGTTAGACTGTACTTAAGAAAACTCTTGGGACCTAAGCTATTGTCAACTGCATCCGATTTTGAATTGCCGAAATGTTTGACAAAATACTTACTCTTCGAATACAGTTGAATTTTCAAATGATAGTTGAAAGAGTGCAAAAGCTTGTTATTCAATTGAGTTTTCAGTGACATGGCCGCTGTTTCCGTCATGAGTTTGAATATTTTTTTCACAAGCATGTGTCCACTAATGTTTTTTTTTTTTTAGTAACCGCAAAGTAATCAAAATAGTCATTTGGAAAAACCGGCAATTAACTAACCTAACACAGATAGATATTCAATTATTTTCAAAAGATAACCTATTAACTATTGTAATTTTTATCAATATAACATTTTTATTCAATATTTCACTAGTATGTTAACTGGTTTGTTTTTGACCCATAACTTGACCCATTCGCCCTATTGAAGCTTCGACCATATATAATATGGTTGGAATAATACCCTTCTTGGTGTGCGTCATCGATTGTTAATGTCTTTCTAACACATTACGTAGGAAGAAATGGAAAAAAGGCAGGTCTGTGATTAATCCCAATCAATATATCACAATAATAAACCGTTTAAATGTATTACAAACGTTAACCCTAAACTTTGACTGTTGACTTTGATTGGTTGATGTTTAGATTACGCTCAAGCTCAACCTATCAATCGAGAGTTTGAAATACTATGAAGGCGTAACTTTCGTAGTGGCAATTAGTCTCACGTCTTTTTCTACTGTCACACTAACAGTTCTTGACAGGTCTGTACTTTGTTGTTTACGGTCAATTATTATTCATGAAAAGTGAATATTAATCTTATTGTTTTATTTATATGAATAATACAAAAATATGCATGAATACACGGAAAAACATCCGTATTTTGAAAGTTCTCAAGTATTTTCAGTTAGAAAAAGAAACTGGTAATTATTAATTGCATAACCTTTGGGAATTTTGTTAAATACAATCCTGATGATCTTATTTATCAAATTTAAGGTTAGCTATATGTCAAAATAGCAAATGAAATAAACGACATGCCGAAAACCCGGATATACGTCACAATCGATGACGCACACCAAGAAGGGTATTATTTTAACTATATAGTTGAAATAATACCCTTTTTGGTGTGCGTCATCGATTGTTAATCTCCTTCTATCACATATCACGTAGAAAGAAATGGAGAAAAAGGTAGGTCTGTGATTAATCCTAATAAAAATATCACAATAATGAACCGTTTGAATGTTTTACAAACGTTAACCCTAATCTTTGACTCACAAAAATTTGATTGGTTAATGTTTAGATTACGCGCCAGCACAACCTATCAATCGCGAGGTTAAAATACTATGAAGGCGTAACTTCCGTAGCGGCATTGTGTCTTACGTATTTTTCTACTGTCACACTGACAGTTCTTGTCAGGTGTGTACTTTGTTGCTTACGGTCAATTATTATTTATGAAAAGTGAATATTAATCTTATTGTTTTATTTATTTAAATAATACAAAAATATGCCTAGATACACGGAAAAACATCAGTATTTTGAAAGTTCTCAAGTATTTTCAGTTAGAAAAAGAAGCTGGTAATTATTAATTGCATTGCCTTTTCGAATTTGGCTGAATACGATCCAGATGATTTTATTTATCAAATTTAAGGTTAGCTATATGTCAAAATAGCAAATAAAATAAACGACATGCCGAAAACCCGGATATACGTCACAATCGATGATGCACACCAAGAAGGGTATTATTTCAACTATAGCACGTTTACATTAAGATTAGTCCGATCGCGCGTCCAGTTGCTAGATATACCTATTCAAAAATATATTGAAACAATAATCACAAAAGACACTAACCAACTTCAAGTCCCAATTTTTTTTCCAGATAATTAATATCAACCCAATGGGTTATTATCGATGGCTAAGTTTATTGTCATTTTTAAGATACAAACTTTCTCCAAATGCTGTAAAACTTGACTTGAAATTTATTTAGCAAATTTCACGGTATCATTTGTTAAATGTTGCATCGTAGACTGTAAATTCTTCTTGATATGTTCGTTCCGTTATAACTTCCGTTTTTTCCATCTAAAAATAATATATCATCTTATTTCATGATTTTTCATAAACTAGACACTTGAATCAGTTTCAGGTTTATACACATAGGTCCCAGGTAACCACTGTCGTCTATATGACGTCTAAACGACAGCATCATATTGGGCTAAAAGACGTCTAAAAGACGTAAGTAAGTCACAGCTGTATGACGTCTTTCTAACGTCAGTGTGGTCCTTATATAGACCATAATCCGACGAGTTTTAGACGTCATGGTGACGTCATTTCTACTAGTCAATTAGACGTCAACCCGGTATTTAGTTAGACTTTCATTGGACCTTTGGGAATGATAGAAAAGTGTTTAGACTCCTATAAGACGTCTACAATTTAGGCCTATATGACGTCATAAATTGTGACGTCTATATGACGCCAATGTATGGTCATTAGACGTACCAGACCAATAATGTCCAAAAATAGCCGTCTTTTTAACGTCATTTTCGACAGTTTGGTTACCTGGGTAATCAAAGCACAAAAAGTCAAAAATAATTACCATATTAATTCACCTTACGTCAACAACCAAAAAACAAACATGTTGTATGTACGTGATGAAACTTTGGACTGCCTAACAACATTGCAATCTCGTCTCGTATAAATAACATCAGTTGAAATTTAACCGAGACCAGGGGACCTATTCTCAGCATATGCAAATTTGCATTCGCATATAACAATTTACGAATGGCTACATGCGCATTCGTAATGAATATTGTATTCTTTCCTATTCGCATACGTGGTTCGCAAGTGTTTACGAACGGTTAGCTAAACACACTCGCGTAAACATGGCAATACAGCATTAGCACATGCTGTGGCTCAGCTGATGTTTATCAAATCCCCTGACGTACAATATTGGGCTTGTTCTCATAAGCATCACAGCCAGTCTTTGACAATCCGGATTCGGCGCAAAGACCCAAAAGCATTCTCGTTAGAACGATTTAGGGTCTTTACGCCGGATCCGGATTGTCAAAGACTGCCTGTGATGCTTGTGAGAACAAGCCTATTTAAAATTTTCGAATTCTACCCAATTCTACGCTCGTTTTATGTTTACTGCTAGAAGTGTTTTGGGGTTCCAAGGGAAATTATTTGAACTCAGATCTGATTTTTGTTAATTCTAGCATACAAGGATAATGGATATTGATAAAAGTAAATATAAAGGCATCTTGCAAACTGCTATAGGTATTTTGAGATTTCGCCGTCTTTCATAAATTCGGGGTGCTCTCTCTTCAGCATTTTCTGATGCTTGGATTAAAAGAAAGTGAACAAACTGTGCAGCCATTTATTTAATGACGAAAAGTCTTACAAAACTAACTCGAACTCAAAATCACGAATGAATAATTGTAATACACCCATTGACATATATGTCAATGAATACACCATACACTTTAAAACATATACAAAAGCGAGGTTATGTATTGCAAATACGCATTCGTATATGTTATTCACTTAAAATATCCCGCTCGCTGCAATTTCAAATGATACATACGCATGCGAACCAATTGCGAATGTTCAAAAATAGAAGCCTTCGCATTTATGAACATTACGTATACGTATCTCAACATTCAGCAGCTGAGAATAGGTCCCCTGATCTTAGATAATGACATGCAATAAAAAGCCTTAAAAGTATTAGCCCTGACATAGTCGTATTTATTTTGTCAGCGAATGATACACTATTACCTGAAACCCCTATAAGACTTTGAGGTCATTCTTATTAGTACTGCTACTTTTTTATCATGTATAGAGCGGCTCTGCACGGTAGATCCGAAAAGTTTGATGGTTCTATTGCATCTCAAGCCTAAGTCAAGTCGAATCAGTTTCTTAGATTTCCGAAAGAACTATACCATTTCACAGATCATCACTTTCCCTGTGATGATTGAACTCAGTTGGGTAATCCAGCTTGGATAGAGGCACAATAAACACAATATTGTCGCAGTGTCGACACAGACCACTCATATAAATGAACCTATAAAAATGTAACCAAAGAACTAAAATCGGAGATCAAGACAATTGAATGTTTCTATTATTCGAAATAATCCATCACAATTAATCAATTTGCTCGAGTCTTTTATTTATAAGCATCCTTTACAAGCAAAAGTCACGCGACGGTTCAACCGATTGGAAACCAGTTGCCAGCTGCTGTAGGAACAAACCTGATGTGAAACGAGTTTTTCAAGATGGGAATTTTTGCATATGTCATTCTAGTAACAGAACATCGCTAACACTAAGAATAATTTCAAGACAATGCATTACTTCTTGGGCTTTGATAATTCTGCTTTCTGAAGGTTTTAGCATTGATGGAATATAAATACTGTAAAGGGCGTGAAAGACGTCATTGCAAAATTAATAAGAGTGAAGTTGATGTAGTATTAACACAGTAGTTACTTTTGATAACATTTACTAACAATATAATTATAATCTAATATTTAACACTGAATAATTATAAGTTTTGTTGTGATTGCCCATATATATATTTATATATATGATAGTCTTTGCTGACTAATTAGGTATAAAATCAGAAATATTGGGGAAACGGCAATTTTATAAAAGTGAACTCTTCCCACTAATTTTACAAGCTTTCGGAATTTCCATTATCAAGTAACAGTAAATTGAGTATAAGTATAAATTGGTAAATATAATTAAATGCAAAAATTGGTATTTGTTTTTATTTAAATTATCGAAATATTGTCATTATGACAAATAAACAATTTCATTTTTTATGCAATAATTTATCAAAATTATGTGAAAAAATTAAGAGTGAGCAATTTCTAGGAAAAGTATTTCTTTAGAATTTGTTTGTATGTCTTAAATATTAACAGATTCAAAATCCATAACGTTTTTTCAAAGAGCTTCCATAATAATTTGACATTATCTAAAAATTGATATATGATCATATCATAAAGCGTTTTCGATTATTTACGTTTTGCTGCTAGTAGCAGCTCGTAGTGACTGGATTCCGTTCAATTATTACCGAGCGTGACGCCTAGTCTTACCTTCCCCTTGCCCCTCAAGCACATACCAAAAAGTATGAGCTTTAAGTCACGGACATTGAATATTTGACGTTTGTCCGGTTTGACGTTTATTTAAAGGTTAAGATTGAGCCGATTACGATTTAATACGATTTAAACCTTACTAAAAATATCTAAATATGCAAAATTTTATTATTGAAAACATTATAATTGGAAACTGTTCTTCTAACAACACAGGAAATTCATTGGCATTGGCACATGTCAGCTGATTTTGAGGATTCTAAAAAATCGTGTTCGATTTGCTCAAAAGTCGTGACGACTGAGGCGTCACGCACAAGTGCTTGGAGCCCAAATAAACGAAAGCAACAATAGTCTATACCTACTCTTCGTTTTTGTACATAATTTTGATATATTATTGAATAAAAAATGGAATTGTTCATTTGTCATAATGAAAATATTTCGATAATTTTCAAAAAACTCAAATATAGTCAAATGCAGTCTTATCATGTGGGTCATACGATTCAACAAAGACATACTCACCGTTTTTGTTTTCTTTTATTGCGTTTAATCATAACTTCCAAATAAAATCCGTAAGTTGAATAAGACAGACTTATGCAATTTCGACGATAGGAAAAGGATAATGTATTCAGTTTTCAGCAATTCTAAAAAGTCCATCACCAGCACAGTTTTTGTTTAAATGTGACTTTGACAATTCAAAGGGATAATATGAATAATAAGTAGCAATTTTCCTGTATTTTGCATCTTCAAGCAAAAAAAAAATGGTACTTAATCTGATTATTTCGAGAATTAATGAAAAAGTGGAAATTCGTCAACCAGTGTGCAGGCAACATCAACCATCATTATTTTCTCCGGGTATCTTTGTAATCTCACATTTTGGAATCCTCTGTGTCTTCTGATTTGATACATATGGTTAGTGACCTTCGAACCCGCATGATAAAAGCTTTTTTGACTCATAAGTACCAATTTTAGCATTTAATTATATTCCATATTTCCAATTTACTGTTACTTGATAATGTAAATAAAAGATTCCGAAAGCTTGTAAAGTTAGTAAGAAGAGTTCACTTCTATGAACTTGCCATTTCCCCAATATTTCTGGTTTTATATATATTTTCATAATTACATAACATTGCATATTTTGTCCCTTCAGTTTTGTTTGAATTTTCAACTACGTCAATGCAAATATAGCTCGACAGACTTATCGTCGCATTTGAGAGAAGCACGAAGAAAAAGAAAAAGACACTGGCTCAATAAAGTAGTGAGCCAAAGTTCACTGGATCTATACATGAACCACAGTAGTATCTTCAACCGGTCTTGAGAGTCTAGAGTTTCCGAACAATGAAAATACTAGAAAAGTGAAGAGGCATATATATTTCGAACATAGATAATGTCAAAAAACACTTATTCATTCAGTTCTAAGTTCTATAATATGGTATTGTTGCATTGTCGATGTTATATTGAGTAAATAATTGGAAAAATCAATTGCAGCGATGGAAAATATCATTTGCGCTCTGCTCGTCTTGATTCGCGTCTTATAACGCGCCTCAACAACAAGGAAATAATGGGGCAGAAGCAGAGATATTGGGTAAAATAAGGGATTTCCACTGCTTCCAACATTTTAACAAACTAAAATACACAT